>JAOVYX010019973.1:0-17661 GCA_035668315.1 Drosera spatulata
ATTTCCATGGTCGAGACAGCTCAGATGCACAAGGCTCCAATACAAAAATTTGCTGATTATGTAAGTATCTTGTGATGTACGTTTAGGTCATGTTTTTTGACACTACTGTGGTAACTATTCTGCTAGTCTTTAATGGTCTTAGTACTTCCCCAACCAACTATCCCTTCCCCTATTTCAAATCACGACCTTTTGGTTTTTCAACTGTGTCAACTTACTGCTGGAGAGGTTATTCAAGCTCACAGCGTGAAGCTTTCTTCTGCTATCTACTGAGTCTTTGTAGTATATGTTTAGGATTACTGAAGAGCAGCTTGTTTACGGGGCTGGCCTCTTCTTTCTGTTTGTTTGGATTTTCCTACTGTCTTCTGATCAAGCGATAAATTGATCTTCATCATAAGTAATGGATGAATTTTGACATATATGGTTGTATACAGAACTTCTTTGTTACACCCAACCCCTTTTGCTTCAGATAATCGTGGACATTGGAATGAATTAATGGAGAATTTTCTGGTGGCAGTTTCACCATCTAAACCCCTTGTTAAGGGTGTTAATCGGGTTGGTTCGGTTTAATCGATTCGGTTTTTATAACCCAAAACCAACCAAATCGATTAATTAGTCGGTTTGAAAATCAAAATCAAAACCATTTATTAAACGGTTCGATTTTTTTCGGTTGTTAAATGGTTTTGTTTGTACGGTCTCGTTTTACATATTTTGATATTTTAATTATATATACTGTTCATTAAAATAACTTTATAAATTTTTACTACACATGTTTGCAAAAATAAATTAGATATATCGAGTTACAAAAAGTGAACGACATAAATTATACTAAAAGTATATGAACAAATGATTTTCTTACTAACCAAATAAAAAATATTCGACAAAAAAAATAAAAAAATATGACTGAAGGTTTTTATTTCTATTTCTCGCAAAAAAATAAAAATAATATTCACAATACTAAGGATATTAGGTTATCTTAGGTTTAAAATTATATAATATGTTCGATATTTAAGTTTAACAATATTATGTGAAACAATTATGATAATTAATTTTAAACGGTTCGATAATCGATCATAAACGGTTCGGTTAATCGGTTTATCATTGGTTTCTCGGTTCAGTTCGGTTTGGTTTTAAACCGTGGTTTTATTTTGTAAACCAAAATCGAACCCTTTAATAATTGATTCGGTTGGTTTCGATTTATCGGTTTCGGTAGCGGTTCGGTAATCGGTTCGATCTCCGTTTTAATAGTCTTACTCGTTGTACATCATATATGAGTGGATATTTCATCATGCTTCTGTTATGTATCAGTTCTTCGTTTTTACTTGCTGAACTCCAATGTATTATATCTGGGCATCTTGACTAACTGTGGTCCACTGCGGCATTGTATTTCAGATCGCAAGCATCTTTGTGCCTACTGTGGTTGCTATGGGTTTAGTAACATTTATGGGTTGGTAAGTGGAGGCACCTTCCCCATTTCTGTTGGTTACTTTATCTCTACCGTGCTCAGCTTATCAGACTATGTAATCTACTTTGTCTCAATGTGCAGGTTCTTTTTTGGAGCTGCTGGAGCGTACCCTGAAAGCTGGTTGCCAGAAAACTCTAATTATTTTGTTTTCTCCCTCATGTTTTCAATATCAGTTGTTGTCATTGCTTGTCCATGTGCTCTTGGGTTGGCGACGCCAACAGCTGTGATGGTTGCTACTGGAGTAGGAGCAAAAAACGGTGTGCTGATAAAAGGAGGTGATGCGCTTGAAAGGGCTCAAAAGATAAATTATGTTATATTCGATAAAACTGGCACCCTGACTCAGGGGAAAGCGTCTATCACAGCTGCTAAAGTTTTTAATGGCATGGATCGGGGAGAATTCCTCACACTAGTGGCTTCAGCAGAGGTGAGTCATTTCGCTTGTTACTAGAGGTTTGTGATAAATCCTCGATTCTTGGGTTTTGATTGTGTCTCTGTATCTTTCTAGTCAGTTGTGAGACTATACAAAAATTCAACCTCTTTGTTCAGGAGTTGGGATATTTCCCATCTTGTCACAAAGAATTCTCCTCCTCCCTCACATAGAAATTTTGAAACAAATATTGTGGAGTTTAGTAATCCTGTTCAACTTTCTCCCTCTTTTTCTCTTTCCTTTTTTAATTAGGGGAATGTCACCAGTTTTTTTTCTTTCTAGGAAACGCGATCCTCTATAACTTGTGATTGAGATCTTTTTTTGCGATTCCTACCACTGGATAGACTCCATTATGCACGTAAACTTCAATATTGATCAGCAAGATCCACATTTGAGGCGATTTAGATTTCTTTTCCTTCGTTGGCTTATTTTATGGACGATTCCGAAGCATTCTTTTTTAGAAATAACCATCACACCTAATGTTTAGTTTTTCAAAGTTTGCATTACTCATAAGAGACTTGTAAATTTTTATGCTCTATTGTTTCCTATTTTAAGTACCCTTTTACTAATGTGCTTCCATTAGTTGGATTCTCAATTTGTTTGGATCATATGAATTCACACTTATGTTTTTTATTTTCTAGGCCAGCAGTGAGCATCCACTAGCTAAAGCAATCATCGAATATGCCCGACATTTCCATTTCTTTGAGGAGCCTTCGGCAGCCAATGAAGATCCGCAGTTATCTGAATGGTTATTGGATATTTCAGATTTTTCTGCTCTACCTGGAAGAGGAGTCCAGTGTTTCATCGATGGAAAGAGGGTGCTGGTAAGCTCTTTGAGTCTTCTTACTGTGGGGAAAGGAAATGCCAATAAAGCTTTATTGTGCTCACCTTTCTAAAATGATATTTCGGCATATCAGGTTGGTAATAGGAGGCTGCTGACGGAAAGCGGGGTGACTATTCCAACACATGCAGAAAATTTTATGGTCGAGTTAGAAGCAAGTGCAAAGACCGGTATACTTGTTGCATATGATGATGTTCTAATTGGAGTTCTCGGCGTAGCAGATCCTCTGAAGCGGGAGGCTGCTGTAGTTATCGAGGGGCTTGCTAAGATGGGCATCAGATCAGTCATGGTCACTGGGGATAATTGGAGAACAGCTCAAGCAGTCGCCAAGGAGGTACTCTCTCTATTCTACAGTCTCTAGTCTAGATATGACAAACTGTCATAACTCCTAAATTTCAGGATCTCATTGTAAGCATCTCTCGAGAAGCACTGGCTTCTCGTTTTCCTCGGTTAAAGGAAACTTGCCAGGCTATTCTTTACAACACGACTTTTCCAGCATACAGGAAAGCCTATGAATTTTGGAAAGACTTTTCCAAGATTAAAGGCTACAGGTTTCAAACTTGTATAGAATGAATGGCCGATTTTATTGCTATGGTGAGAGGACTTGTGCATTGCAGAATTAGCAGCATTTCCACCTTTCGGATCTCAAAGATATAGCAACTTATGCATAGGTGTGAACAATATGGAGATCTATTTCATGCGCCTCCTAAGGGTTGTTAATACAGTATGGTTTGTCATAGTATGACTAGGAAAAAAGAAGGGTTTATGCTTCTCTTGCTGAGAATTCAGTTGTGCGGCAGGTTGGGATTCATGATGTTCAAGCAGAGGTGTTGCCGGCCAGCAAAGCTGATGTTGTCCATTCATTTCAGAAGAACGGTAGCTTGGTGGCCATGGTGGGTGATGGAATCAACGACTCACCAGCCCTTGCAGCTGCTGATGTGGGCATGGCTATCGGTGCAGGAACCGACATCGCCATTGAAGCAGCTGACTATGTCTTGATGAGAAACAACTTGGAAGACATAATAACAGCCATTGACCTCTCTAGGAAGACTTTCCAACGTATACGCTGGAATTATGTTTTTGCCATGGGCTACAATGTTATCGCCATACCTATTGCAGCCGGTGTCTTCTATCCATTGTTCCATGTTAGACTGCCTCCTTGGGTGGCTGGTGCCTGTATGGCGTTTTCCTCCGTTAGCGTCGTCTGTTCTTCTTTGCTGCTTAGATTGTACAGAAAACCTAGGCTTACGAGTTTACTTGAAATTACAGTAGAATAAAGGGTAAAGCTCCAAGCGATTTGAGGTTCATTGTAGAGTTAGGTGGGGAGTGTTGTGATCTGATTTTGAGCTCTGCATAGGAATGTGTATATTTCCACAACAATCGGGATGTGTGTGCCACAGGGGTTGAGTTATGTTATTATGTTACCTGTAAATTCCCTCCTAGATTCCGAAGTTCGATATCGTCCTTGTTGGGTAATAATGCATCGTGTCGTGGTGCAGGACGGGTTTTCGGCAAGTCAACAGCCGATGTTTATACTTTGGGGCATGCTGCTTCAGACATTCTTGCAAGTGCTATTGATAGTGACCTTAGACCTAAAGCAATGTTGCTTCTTTTCAAGATTATGAAGAGTAAAATGCCATAGAATGGGCAATCGGCCGATGGAATGTCCCATGAATCTGAAGTCATCAAACACTGATATCAAATGCCGTAACTTCTTGCTTGTGCGACTATGCCTTCGCTAGACTCAAAGCCAAGGAGTGGCTATAACTTTTCCCCCCACCCCTGTAACTTTTCTTGCCAGGCTGTAACTTTTCTGTAACAACCTAGTAAGCCAGCTGTAAACCTTGTCCCCCCACCCCCTCTATCCAGTACAAGGAGTGGGACCCAATGCTCAACCGCTTAATAGTCCCCGTTAGTTCGATGCAGAAATCCCATCATCTTGCCCTGCGGCACAGGACAAAACTTCTCTGGCTCACAACACATGTTGTAAATAATAACGTTGTGGTTATTATAAGTATTATATATTAAGGATTTTATATTATAAGTTGAAAAATTTATACTGATTATTAATATATATAATCAATATTTAAGTATATTATATAACTAAAATTTAATTTTATATATTCAATAAGTTATAATATAAATTTTTTAAGAGCGAAATTATCCTTGCGAGTGAAATTATCCTAACAGTAAGATCACTTCTAATCCAATAGGAAGTTATGTCAAGGACATAAAGTACCAGCTATCAAATTCTTTCTTTAATTTCCTACGCGATTTGGCATCTTCTACCATATTGCTCTGTCAGCTTTCCTGGCTCCGCCCCTGCCTCATTGACCTGAACTGCATCCCCTTGGAGGCCATATTGTAGCTCATAGTATCATTCCTAATGTATAGCTCATAAATTGTAATATACCTAAAGTATAGCTTATAACATTCCTATCTTTTAGAATACGATAGTCGTTACTTCCTAATATGGTCAACACGCTTGTGTAGTTACTTTAAAAACATAAAGTGGATCGATGTATTGATGTATAACATGATATCATGGCTTACACAATCTTCCCTTTCATCAGAAATCCGTGACAAGATGAAAAATGTAAGCTTAATCTTCTTGTAAAAAAAAAAATTCAGTTTATCAGAGAAAGGCTCCATTTTTGTTCAAGTTTACAGTATGAAAAATGAACTTCATCATCATATCCTTCCAAAAAAAAAAAAAAAAAAAACTTATGTATCATATGAAGAATTAAAATGTGAGGTGACGGGTGCGTGTGATTTGATTTGAACTTACTGTAAATACAGATGTTCATAAACAAATAACTTGGTAGCAATGGTTAATTGTTCATGATCATAATAAACTCACGTTTATCTCAATAACATTCAAGAATTCAGAACACTTTCTAAGTATTTGTGCGTACTTCCTCCAATTACCTTTTGCCACATAAAATATGTGTTTTGGTGGTGCACCACACTTAAATTGTCACGTGTATATGTTAATTTTCCGTACATGTATGATTATTCAAAATGTTGAACCATAATTAGTAGTAGTACTTCATTATTGAATATCGTCTTTATAAGACGTTCGTTGGAATTTAAAAAGAAAAAAAGGGAAAAGTAAAGAAAAAGAAATGCATAAGCGATCCCAACGCATGTGTTATAAAATCGATACTCCTTGGATAAAGAAAACTACAATATCAAAATAATTAGGGGATTTTGACCCAAAAAAATAATAATTAGCGGATTTTTTTGAATAAAAAAACCAATAACTAAGTATAAACGACAAATGGATTATTGATAGTCACAATTACAAATAAACTTATTTGTGTTAGACATTTAAATTTGAAGATCAAGATTAAAATTATTTTCTTTCTCATCAACAAAATAAAAAAAAAATAAACTTTTGATCCCAACGGTTATTTTTTGAACCCAAAAATTCAAGTACAAACAATCTTATTTATGGATAGCTGAATCCACCAAACCAAAAAAGAAAGAATCAATAACCAGCTCAAACATACCCCACAAAAAAAAATTAAAAAAAACATTGTTACGTCCCAAACCCAAAAAGGGCATGTCTGGTACTTAAACTTTAATCCACATCTGTGGTCGCATCGACGTCTGTCACGTTTTACACATTACTCCTTATATCCTAAAAAAAACATTTTAAAAAAGTCATTTTTTTAATATTTTGATAAGTTTTGTTTTTGTAACTAACAACCGTTATATGAAATTATAAATTTTAATCTATAATTAATATTTCACGGTTAATTTGGGTAAAATAATATTTGATTGTACGATCTCGGTCAACGGTTTTTTTTTTTTTTTTACCCTCTCTAATCAAAATGTTAGTGGTATATTGTAATAGCTGTTGCTCTTCTACAATATTCTGCTGACTTTATTATATAAGAGTAGATTATAAAGTCAATAAATAACGTAGCAAAAGTTGAATCTTGTACATACATGCATCTGAGAGAAGCGTATACGTGTTCTAGATGAATATCCCCTGCCTAATTTGTCATAGCACACGTCTTCACTCCTCCCTGATTACTTGTGAAACACTCATGACATACTCTATCCATCTAGCAAAAACTAGCCGAAATATGATTCGTTCCCTTAACCCCAAACCCCGTTGACATAAATTGCATCGTTTTAAATGCAATTCTTGATTCAAATCTTTGACTAATCATTCTTCCTCTTCTTTTGAGAAAATCCCAAAAGCCGAAGTATCTATCTTTACAGGTTTTTGTTGTTGTTTTGTTTTGGGAAAGTGTTCAGTTCATTTGCTTTGTTTGTTAGGAGTATATTTTTCATTAAAAAAAACATTTTTTGTCATTTTTTTTCTTTTTCAAGGGAAATTTTCTCATTTGGTTACATTCATTGACGGAGTTAAGAAGAAAACAAAGTTCAAGGAATCATATTTATATTTACTAAGTTGAGAGATTTATGTGCGAATCCACGTAAATACAAATGGGGTTTTGTGTTTTTTTTTTTTTTCTTTTTAAAGGTGTAGTACTACAGAAATGAGCCAAATCTATACGAAACTAAACGAAAATATGAGTGATTATAACTTGGTCGAATTTTTTTATACTTAACTATTTATTTTTACAAAGTGGATCATATGTCAGATTTATTTTTAATCGGGACAAATAGTAAAATATTTTTTTTGGAATAAAATAAATATAATGTAAAGTTGAAAAAAAAATCTAATATATCTTATAAAATACATATATTTCAATAAAATTTTTAAGTTTCATCAAATTGTAGGTTAGCTCATGATTTGTATCTTCTCTACGAACTTAAATGATAAGGCTCAAATCTAATTATATTTGTACCGTGTATAATTATACGGATGCACAAATTAGTATTATCTAGGCACATCCACCTCAAAATGTCAATCCAAAAGCACAATTAGCACATGGAAAATCATTCTTCAACGAGTCCAATATTCAACTTTTGGATGGCATTTCGTTTTCGCAGTCACGTTGGATGCTTCACAATTATATTTCAATCATGAAGCACTCGTTTTTACACTACGTCTATAGAAAAATAGAAATATGGAATCCACGGTGTTATGCCGAGTTATTAGATCTGTTGTTGGGAAAAATTGAAAACATGACCATAAAACAGTCATTTGTTGGATAAAAAAATGTTATAAGTATTGGTTTATATTTCTATATAAATGATCTTAATATAAATTAAGATTTCGTAAGAATGAAAAGAGAGAATCATGAGTATTAAAATATTTATTTTATTGTAAATTTCATCCTACTTAATATAAAAATGGAAAACGGATTTAACTTGTTTCATTACATCACGTAGATTCCATATTTTCAATTTATATTATATAAAGGAAAATACATAAAAAATCTAATTATATACTAACATCACGGACAGCATATAATAACATTTATGTCACAGACGGCAGAGTCAAAGTAATGAAGGATCCAACAAAACGATTTCTGCTTTCTGGGGCAATTTCCTTTCTGCTTTGGCTGAAGCTCGCCTAAACAGCAACAACTGCTTAACCAGATCGGTTCCTGCATTTTCCTTGGCTGGTTGAACCGTCAGCTTTGTAAGAGCAGGAGAATTAGCAAGCAGCAATTTGGTGAAAGCCAATTGCTACGTACAGTTAAAAATGCATCATGAAGTACTAAAATTATTTGACAAACATAATGTAATACTCTAAGGAAATATTTAAATGATTTGATAGTACTATCTATACCAATAAGGTACACCTTTCTTTTCGATAACCCATCACTTTAGAACTCCACAGTTGAACGTGCTCAACCTGGAGTAATGTTGGGATGGGTAATTAATGTTGGTCTGTGAGGTCAGTTGTCAGCCTGACGAGCAATTCTTGGTGACGACCCGGTAGCAAGGATTTGGTCGGGACGTTACAGTATGGCATCAGAGCAATCCTGCAACCGCGTGCTGCACCTGTGGACAAGGGGTGCAGGTCAACCGCGTAGCGGGGGAAGGTTCTGCGGCTGTGTGTCGTGCTTGAAGTCGTAACGAGGACGTTGCGTTCTTTAAGTGGGAGTGTATGTAATACCCCAAGGAAATGATTAAATGGTTTGATAGTACTACCTATACTAATAAGGTGCACCTTCTTTTTTGGTATCCCATCACTTTAGAACTTTGCAGTTAAGCGTGCTTAACGTGGAGTAATGCTGTGATGAGTGACCTTCTGGGAAGTTTCTCAGGACGTGCGTGAGTGCGACCAAAGCGTACTGAAAGGACTAGTGTTGGTCTGTGGGATCAGTTATTAACCTGATGAGCATTTTTTGATGACGACTCGATAGCAAGGATTTGATCGGAACGTTACACATAAGGTACATACTACGGAGTATTTCTTACGTCCCAACGTATTTTAAACGGCTCACCACTACTCAACACAAAAGTTTTTAAGAGCTTTATTTTTTTATTAAATAAATTATATATGGGCCGAAAATATCTTATGAAACATGTAAGTTAAACTAGTATCATAATTCTATCCAAGTCAAATCTTACCATGATAGGCGTAGTGTTTGATTATCACAACTTTTCTGGATAATTAAGGTGAATAGTTCTCTTCCCATATATTCCTTCCGGCTCAATATAGATACTAAATTTTGACTGTGCACATATATCAATGTGAATTTTGACTCGTATTGTTGGACGATCATGCATCATTTTTTACAAAATGATCATTTAACAATAATAATAGTTTAAATTATGTATTTCGATCTTATGTTATTATTGTAATTTTGTCGCATCGTTAAGATGATGAATGAAACTCCTCAAAATACGTGTTAAATTGTCCAGAAAATAAAAATGTTACATGTATATTGGGACGGAGGGAATAGATGTAACATTCTGACTTTTTTGTCATATTCAAAATGTATTTTGAGAAGTTACGTGCTCTCTACTCCCTCCATCCCGAATTAAATAAAATGATTTGACTTTACATAGATTTTTATGTGTGTTGAATTTGTGGTTATTTTAATATAAAATCAATATTTTTTGGGTGATGGTGAGATTTACTGTAATAATTGAGAGAGGAGTTAGTAAAGTGTTATAACGATTTGATGTTTTCTATATCAAAAGATTATCAAATTAAGTATATTGTATATATTTTGGGACAACTCAAATAGAAAAATATTATAAATAATATGAGATGGAGTGAGTATTCATTCTACTGATGTAACAAAATTACATCATTATCACAGGGTTGAGGTATACAATTTTAACTGCCATCATTATTTTTTTGATAGTTTTCTGAAAAATGATATTTGATCGACCCACATCATGAATCAAAGTTCAAATCGCCAAATTTTCATAAGCCAAAGAATCAAAGATTGTGATAGAAAGAGAAAAGGGAAACACTTTGATTTTTTGTCATATTCAACATGTATTTTTTATGAGTTACGTATTTTATTTTAACGATGTAATAAAATTATATCACTGTCACAGGATTACAATATACAATAATTATTATCATCAGTATTTATAATAATTTTGTATAAATTAATATTTAATCGAATGAAAATTCGCTTCGTCAAGTATACATGATGCCTAACGAATCGAAAATTGTGATTGAAGGGGAAAGACGGCAACAAAGTGGATAGTTCTTCCTCCAACGAGGATTTTTTGAATTTTCAAAATAACAAATGTAACTAAAAAATGACGGTTACGGCTTATTTATCTCCAACAAAACACTAAAAACAGCAAATGACCTAAACGTCCCTCGACTTATTTTCTGAAAAACAGAAAAAACACTAAAAATAAAGCCTAAACCAACTCGAAGCGCGAAAAACTGGGTTGGTCTTGCATCAACTTTCATATCATTCCGAGCACATCCACGTAGATCACTCAACGATTAACCTGGGTCAGTCTTGCATCAATGTACCGTCAAAATGTTACATCAATTTTGAAGGAGGAGGATTATATGTTAGTGTCGCATTATTGTGATTCCAACAATGTTTCTTCCGTTTTATTTTAATTATAATTGTTTGATTCGACATGTAATTTTATGTGTGATTTTTTTATAAAATTTGATGAAAAAAGTATTATTTTTTAATGATAATGGGATGTAAATGAGATTTAGAAAAGATAATGAAAAAAAAGTAGAAAAAAATGATGAAATAATTTAATTATATGAATATAAATCAATTATCAAAAAATAAAAAATATAAATATTATAAATAAATTAAAACTAAAAAAATATTATAAATAAATTAGAACAGTTAATTTACTACATAAAGAAATGCTAACAGAATGATATTTTAGAACTGATGTATGAGAGCCCTTGGATACTGAAATCTCATTTTTAGTGTTCCGGACAAAACGAGACACCTCTTCTTTAATCAAAGGGGCACATATACCTTGAAAAAGTCAGCCTATCCAGTCAACAACATGCAACACCCTGGAAAAAATAAAATAAAAATGGTATGATAAGTGTTTAATTATCAGCTGCCTTGCTTGCCCACCTATTTATAAGAGCTCCGTGTCCTCCCCTTCATGTCCAGCCTAAGTACATTCATCCCCTTCTTGTTCCTCTTTCAAAATTTCAACAAAACAATTACGTTTGGATATATATTATTTTGCAATCAAAGTCTCTTGATACATAATTAGTTTCTCAAGGTGCATAGTTTTGCGTTTTGAGTGATCATTACAATGGATATAGGAGGTGATCTATACAGGATAAGTAGTCTGAGGAATAGTTCGACCGCATGGAGGAACAACAACAACAACATGGAAGTGTTCTCGCGATCCACGAGGGAAGAGGACGATGAGGAGGCGCTCAAGTGGGCGGCGCTCGAGAAGCTCCCTACTTACGACAGGCTGAGGAAAGGTATACTGACGGGATCACGAGGCGTTGGGGACGAGATCGATGTGCTTAAGCTCGGGCTTCATGACAAGAAGAGGTTGCTCGATAAGTTGATCAGTGCGGGTGAAGAAGATAACGAGAAGTTATTGTGGAAGCTTAAGAATCGTCTCGACAGGTAATTAGTTATAGTTATATGAGATCCTGGAATTTGGTTTTTATTGAGCTCGATGGTCTTCGTACATACTCCCTACGTCTCATTTTAATCGCAATATTTTGACCCAATAAAGAAATTTATATGTGTGTTGAATTTGTATAGATTTTAAAATTTTTTTTTTTTGTGGTTACTAGTGGAGTTTATTATATTAGTTGAGAGAAAAATCAGTGGATATACCATAACAAGGATCGATTTAGTATTTTTTATATTAAAAAATTATAAAACAGTGCACATATCAATTGATTTAGGATTGATTTATTTTGAGATTGACTAAAAAAAAGTTTCAATTAAATTGGGAAGAAAGAAGTATGATATATTTGTTGCGAATACAGAACTCATATCAGGTATAGAGAGCTCACAACAGTGCACATGAATATATTTATGCAGCACGGAGTCTTTGCTTTGTCTATTGACTAAATTTTTTAATGTTTCTCAGGGTTGGGATTCAAGTTCCTGAAATAGAAGTGAGGTTTGAGCATCTAAATATCGAAGCAGAGGCTTATGTGGGAGGCAGAGCTTTGCCCACATTCATTAATTTCAGCATAAACATAGTTGAGGTAACTTTGTTCAAGCATAATGCTTTCAATCTACATACTACAATGTACAGAAACAACAACTAAAGTATTCCGGTTATAGACAGGCTATGAGGAAGACGAGATATACACAGTTTTTACTTTCAATTTGTCTCAGAAAAACAAAAGAGACTGGTACAGATAATTCTTGTATGACAAATGTGCTCCATTGTGTTGCATTTTTGACAGGGTTTTCTGAATTCGCTCGGGTTACTATCGAGTCGAAAGAAGCACCTTAGTATCCTTCATGATGTTAGCGGAATCATCAAACCGAAAAGGTTAGCACTAAGTTTCCACAAATTGTCCAGGATGTATATTTGCCCTGTTAATTTCCCCCTGTATTTTTACATGAGATATGTTGTGGTTTTCACAGAATGACATTGCTTTTGGGTCCTCCAAGTTCTGGAAAAACCACACTGTTGCTGGCTTTGGCCGGTAAACTCGATAAGGACTTAAAGGTAAAGAACATCGTTCGGCCTTAGCGAAACCCTGTGCACATATTTCGTGTCTATTTGTGAACTAATAGGCAGAGTTGGATTATAGGCATCGGGAAGGGTGACTTACAATGGTCACGATATGCACGAATTCGTGCCACAAAGAACAGCCGCATACATAAGCCAGCACGACGTTCACGTTGGAGAACTGACTGTAAGAGAGACCTTGGCATACTCTGCAAGATTCCAAGGGGTTGGATATCGATATGGTTCGTTCCCTTTGTTTTTCCTTCATCTCATTGGTACGGGTTCTATTAGTATCCTTCTCTTATGGAAACATGAGCTACTGGTGAGACTGATCTTTTGGTCGGAAATCTGCAGCGATGTTAGCCGAGCTTTCGAGAAGAGAGAAAGAGGCCAATATTAAGCCTGACCCTGATATTGATCTTTTCATGAAGGTATATATATCTTACAACCAGTAGACAGTGCTTATAGTGTTATGAACGGGGCTGCTAATTGCAACACAAACAATAGCAAATGCGTAAAATAAATGAGACAAAGATTATTTTACGTGAAAATCCTTACGGGAGAAAACCACGGGCGGTCGCGACGACAAAGAATCCACTAATCAAACGAGGAGATACATAATCTCTAAAATAAATCCCTTAAACCCTCGATCTGTTTTATATATTTGTGTTTGTAACTCAATGTGGAAAAAAAATTGTTTCCTTTCACGCTTCTCTTTCCCCAGAGCTTCCTCTTGCTCTCTATAGCTTCTTCTTTTTTCTCACTTCTCTACTTTCTCTCTGTTGCCTCTCTTCTCTGCTCCTTCGATCTCCTTATATATTTGCAGTCACATCAACATATAGCTTGAAGCAATCTGAGCTCTTCATGTTGAATTTGATATGGTAAAACTACTTCTTAACCTCTTCTTCTATAACGAACTTATCAGGCGGCAGCAGCAGAAGGTCAGCAAGAGAATGTTGTCACAGATTACATCCTGAAGGTACATACTGGCGAGTTTAAAACAACCAACATCAGTGTACGATCGGACATGATTCCTGATAGAACTGAGATGCTTTACAGGTTTTAGGACTAGAGATCTGTGCAGACACAATGGTGGGAGATCAAATGGTACGAGGAATATCGGGAGGACAAAAGAAGCGTGTGACGACAGGTGAAATGCTAGTTGGTCCAGCCAAGGCGTTATTCATGGATGAAATATCCACGGGGCTGGATAGCTCGACGACTTTCCAGATCGTAAACTCACTACGACAATCAGTTCACATTCTAAGTGGAACGGCATTAATTGCCCTACTGCAGCCAGCACCAGAGACTTATAATCTCTTTGATGACATTATGTTACTCTCGGATGGTGTGATCGTGTATCAGGGTCCACGGGAGAATGTGCTCGAGTTCTTTGAGTTCATGGGATTCAGATGTCCTGAGAGAAAAGGGGTCGCTGATTTCTTACAGGAGGTATAACAGCCTCCCTGATGCGAAGGATTATAACTATTGCCGCTTAATTTTTCGATAATATACCTATACACGCTTTTTGCGTTATAAGGATCTGCTCTCATGAGGAAATGAATGACTGATTCCAGGTGACATCAAAGAAAGATCAGCAGCAATACTGGTTCAAGAGAGAGGACCCATACAGATTCATAACAGCACAAGAATTCGCCGAGGCATTCCAAACATTTCACGTTGGACGAGCTCTAGCGAGCGAGCTGGCCACTCCGTTCGATAGGCAGACAAACCACCCGGCTGCTTTGACAACGACAAAGTATGGAGTTGGGAAGATGGAAATCTTCAAAGCATGTTTATCGAGAGAGTGGCTGCTCATGAAAAGGAACTCGTTTGTCTACCTCTTCAAGATCGTTCAAGTAAGACTATTTCTTTCTCAAGGAAAGCTAACTGCAGTCTCTTTTCCTGGATATGATCATGATATCTCTCTTTCTGTTGATATTGAACTTGTCTTCAGCTTACATTGGTGGCTTTCATCGCAATGACGGTGTTCTTGAGAACGAAGATGCATAAGGATGTAGATGGCGGATCCATCTACATGGGCTCCTTATTCTTTGCGGTGGTGATGCTCATGTTCGTTGGGATGGCTGAGTTATCCATGACGATCGCAAAACTTCCGGTGTTTTACAAACAACGGGACCTCCTTTTCTACCCGGCTTGGGCTTACGCTCTTCCCAGTTGGTTCCTCAAGATCCCGTTGACATTGGTGGAAGTATCTCTGTGGGTTTTCACCACATACTATGTCATTGGATATGATCCAGATGTAGGAAGGTACTGATCTCTACCGAGGATACAGTGATGGCTAGTGAATCCTAACTTATTCAGCACTTGATAACAGGCAAACCTATTTTGCAGATTGTTCAAGCAGGTTCTACTGCTGGCCTTGGTTAACCAGGCAGCTTCTGGTTTATTTAGATCCATCGGTGCCGCAGGAAGGAATATGATTGTGGCTAACACATTCGGGTCATTTGCATTGCTTTCACTCTTCGCACTGGGCGGCTTTGTACTCTCAAGACGTAAGACTCAACAGCTCAATTTACCACAATATGTTGACACCGAAGCCATGTCATACAATTCGCTTTATGATTGTTTGCTTCTGGTTTTCAAAATTTACGACAGAGAATGTGAAGAAATGGTGGATATGGGGCTACTGGTCGTCGCCTCTCATGTATGCCCAGAACGCTATCAGTGTCAACGAGTTCCTGGGAAAGAGTTGGAGCCATGTGAGTAGCACGCGTAACCATATACAGTATGATAATTCTTGCAGTATCATCCGAAGAGATGGATCTGATCTTGAGTATTACATTGCAGATTCCTTCAGGTTCCAACGAATCAGTGGGAGTGACGGTGTTGAAGAGCCGAGGGATCTTTCCATATGCATATTGGTACTGGTTGGGCGTGGGGGCATTGTTGGGATTTGTCGTTCTTTTCAACATACTTTATACTTTGGCTCTAACTTTCCTCAAGCGTGAGTACTTGGCATTCTATTCTACAACAAGTGACTAAAATGCTGAAAACTCCCCAGATTTAACATGGTTAATATGAACAGCATTAGGGAAGCATCAGGCAATCATACAAGACAAACCTGAAGACGAGGATACGAGTAGAGGGCGAATCCTGGAGCTCTCGAACCGAGGAAGTTCACTGGGCAGAAGAACGGGATCCAAAGGTGATGACGGCTATAATCACTTCTGGAGTGGTAGCTTTCAGATGGATCAGGGCCTAAATTTTGTTTCAATTTGCTTGCAGAAAGAAATGTAAATATCAGATCAAGCATCTCGAGTGGTTCATCAATAACAACAGATGCTATCGCGGAGGCCATGAGAAATAACAAAAGAGGAATGGTTCTCCCATTCGAACAACTAACAATCACATTCGACGAAGTTCGATACTCCGTTGACATGCCAAAGGTAAACTTTTCTCGACACAACAAGACATACTAGCTTAGGCTGATTTAGTTCAATGAACAAAACAGATATCATCGATCAGCGACTCAAAACATAATCAAACTTGCAGGAAATGAAGCATCAAGGAATCGCTGAAGATAGACTAGAGCTTCTGAAGGGTGTTAGCGGAGCATTCAGGCCAGGAGTCCTGACAGCCTTAATGGGTGTCAGCGGCGCTGGTAAAACGACTTTGATGGATGTTTTAGCTGGTAGAAAAACCGGTGGATATGTAGAAGGGAGCATATCCATCTCTGGTTACCCAAAAAAGCAAGAAACATTCGCCCGAATCTCAGGATATTGTGAGCAGAATGATATTCACTCTCCACATGTCACCGTGTACGAGTCCCTGCTCTACTCAGCCTGGCTTCGCTTATCACCAGAAGTTGATTCCAACACTAGAGAGGTCCTTACTCATCAAAACTTCACCCTATTGGTATCACAAGTTCAACACAGCAGCACAATACACAGCATGATGTTCTGATGCTTTCTAATCCAACGTTAAACCTTGCAGATGTTTGTGGAGGAAGTTATGGAGCTTGTTGAACTGACCCCACTAAGAGGAGCTCTAGTTGGACTGCCTGGTGTGAGTGGTCTCTCGACAGAGCAACGGAAAAGACTTACCATCGCGGTAGAGCTTGTGGCTAACCCTTCAATCATATTCATGGATGAGCCAACTTCCGGTCTGGATGCCAGAGCTGCAGCAATTGTGATGAGAGCAGTTAGGAACACCGTGGACACAGGAAGAACAGTAGTGTGCACTATTCATCAACCAAGCATCGATATATTCGAAGCATTCGACGAGGTTTGAATCATGTCACTTAGATAAGAGCCTAAGCTCATAATATATACTATCAATTTTAGAACATGGAGTTGTAATACCTTCACCCTGGTGACCTTGGTCCGCAGTTGTTCCTGTTGAAGCGAGGAGGTCAAGAGATATATGTGGGACCGCTTGGCCGCCACTCGTGGGATCTGATAAAGTACTTTGAGGATATCGAAGGAGTTCCGAAAATTGCTGATGGCTACAATCCTGCAACTTGGATGCTGGAAGTCACTACTCCAGCACAAGAGGTTGCCCTGGGAGTGGACTTCACAGAACTGTACAGGAACTCCGATCTTTACAGGTATACATTTTGTGCAATATAAACATGATTGAAAAATTTCATACCTAGGACTCTTTGGTTATCAACTTACATGGCACATTTTACAGGAGGAATAAAAAACTAATCAAAGATCTAAGTACGCCAGACCCTGATTCAAAGGACCTATATTTCCCTACCCAATATGCACAACCATTCTTTGTCCAATGCGCGGCATGCTTGTGGAAGCAAAGTTGGTCATATTGGCGGAATCCACCATATACGGCCGTGAGATTCTTCTTTACAACTTTTATAGCAATTATGTTCGGAACACTCTTCTGGGGCCTTGGGCGCAA
>JAOVYX010019974.1:0-17658 GCA_035668315.1 Drosera spatulata
ACAGTCTGCTCGTGACTCTGGCTACTCTCAGGAGGTGCAGACGTTGCAGCAGCAGGTTCTGACCCAGCAGCAGACGAGGGAACGGATGCAGGCTCAGATTGCCTTTTCGATGAGGCAGATGGGCGCTGATCCCGATTCCACCTGCCACGCGGAGACTGGCACTGGCACGCCGAGGTTCCCTCCTGGTCCAGACGATGATTCCTGCCCTCCGGAGCAGCGACATCCCAGATTAGCCGGTCATTAGTATATGTATATGTAAACTTTTAGTATCTGTAAACTTGTAATGGAATAATGTAATGTAACTTTGAAATGTATTTTGATATTTTATTCGATTTTGGTTTGTTTTTATGGTGTTTTTATTCGCGATATTGTAATTTAAAACAGGTATTTTGGTAAATATCAATAATTATTATTTATTTTTTTAAAACAAATTTCAAATTATGCGACGGAATCTGTCGCAAAAGACAAATAGTGTAAAATGACATTATGCGACGGATTCCGCCGCACTAAAGGTTGATTAATTGAATAACACCTGCGACGGATCCGTCGCAGAATTGCTTTACAGGATGCGATGGATCCGTCGCAGAAATGCTTTACAGGTTGCGACGAATCCGTCGCAGAACTGCTTTACAGTTTGCGACGGATCCGTCGCAAATAGAGTTATTTATTTATTTATATTAGAAATTAATTAAAACAATATTTATTAATATCTGCGACGGATTCCGTCGCAAATCAAAATAAGTTTCACAATGTTTATTCTGCGACGGAAAAAGTCAATCCGTCGCAGAATAATTGTGTTGCGACGGATTCGTCGCATATTATGGCTTTTGCGATGCCATACGCTGCGACGGATCTTTCCGTCGCAGACATGTTCCTGTGACTGAATATTCCCTTTTGCGACGGATAAATTCCGTCGCAAATTATTCAGGTTTTTTGTAGTGCTGTAATACACACACACATAACACATTTCGGATCCTTCATGCGCACACATGTAGAGCCACGACCATCACCCACATAACCATTTACCTAACTAACCTGCACAGAATCACCCTAACACATACGCACAGGACAGGACTGTACCCTAACACACCCTAACCATCACGCAGCAACGTACCCATACTGGCCCTCGTACACATAAGCACACCACCATATCACACAAGCACACATCGTAAACATTAAGGCGAAGTTCTATAGAAGAGGTCAAAAGAAGTCAAAGTTCACTATTGCATTTTGTATTTATCAGCATACTTCTCTGCATGACCACAAGAGGACACGGGTCTGTGAATATGATTTCAGGATGGCATGAAAGTGACGTCTCAGGAAAAAGAATGAATTCAACAATGGATAGAAAATTTAGGGTTGTCTATAAATACCGAAGCAATGCCAAAGATTTCATGTGTGATTTTTGAATCTCCTTTGCTCTGAAAGGAAAGACAAGTGCAGTAAGAAATCAAGTGAACTATGGAAGAAGTTGATAGCTGAAGATCTGAGCCAGCTATTGAAAGCAGAGTTTGAATAGCGCTAGTTTTAGGCAAACGATTTCAAAAGGCTGTTTCGAGTCCTGTTGAGGAGAAGAAAAGATCTTATAATCGGTTTGTATTGTCATTTATACGTTGTAAAGAGATAGGTTGATTGTGAGCCTAAAACAATCACACGTAGTACAATGCTCTTGATCTATCACACTGATAATCAAGGAAAGACTGGAGTAAGGGATATAGCCTTATTTTAGCTATATTATCTAACCAGTATAAAACCTTTGTGTTTTACATTACTACTTTCATCACCTTTAACCCTACTGCTAATCAGTTACAACCAACAATAAATTAAAAGGAATCAACATTACTATTGTAAGGAACCAACAATAAAACAACCTTGTTGTCTCACTGACTTTTGTTAGTTTAACAGTAGAGTTCAAAAGAGAGACTATTTACATCCCCTCCCCCCTCTCTATTCTCACAGCAAGCTATATCCGGACTTTCACTTCCTTATTGGAATGAAGCGTATTTTGTCACAAATTTTATGACTTCTCTTATTACATTTCTTCTTATGAGCAGAATAGTCAAAACTGTAGTAGCACACATCTAATTATTCATTATCAAAGTTTCCAAATCATAGTTTCATAAATATTATTTACATAAGTGATTGGAATCACAACCATCATTGTTTCAATTGACAACAAGTAATGTAAATAGTTCTCATCTAATTGACATTTTATATCCTAAGCCATCCATGAACATCGAGGTGCAATATTCCTTAACCAAAACATAGGTTATCTTTGAAATTACGGTAAAACTCATTTCAACTAAATGGAAGAACTCTTCTTCGATTTTACTTTGAGATAAACCTTTATTGGTTACTCAGAACATTATCTTACAATCACATCTCTATCTACCACAGTACACGATCAGACATACAGAACCTACAATCAATATAATTGGTATCATGACATACTGCGTCAAGAAATCTAATTCCTCAGGCATCAAGACAAAAAAGGCCATGATACTTATCACCGCACCACAGAATGCAAGAAACATAACTATTATACACAGAAAAGCAAACGGATGCATTGTTGTTGTGATTGTTTTTTTTTTCTTTTTTTATTAGAAGATGAGAAAATTCTGAACCACGAAAGAGTTCTTGGCGTTTTACTACCTATTTATACTAGATAGAATAATAATAAAGATAGAGTTAAAATATAAGCAAAATCTATGTTTTCAAATCTTATTAAAAGCATTAGACTGCGAAGTGATATAATTGTCATGCGTGGATAATTTTTTTTTTTTCAGACGAAGACAAACGAGATCTAGATTTAAATATGCAATCTTAAATGTAAAACGAATTCCCAAGAAGTGTTAACTCAAATCTTAAACAAAAATAATTATTGATTGAAAATCAATTTACATACATGGTCTTATACTCATAGCTCATGTTTATCATATTTTTTTCTTTAAATCAAAAAGGATATGTTTACAACCTCATATATGGTGACAACTCAACATAATAAACCTTTACCTAACCTTAAGATCCAATTATTCCATGTATAAATAATTCTGTATCAACCCTGAACCTGATCAATAAACCTTGAGGTATTACGAAAACTTAAGTCTCAAGAATCAAACTTAAGAATATATCACATCCATGACATGTTCTTAGTTTCAATCCCTAAATTTTTAAGGCTCTTGCTCTATAGACCTTGAGCGATGCTCATTATGATTAGTATTAGACCAATTTCATGTTTCACCCTTGATAAGGAGAATAACTCGTTACACTTTCCTGTTTTTCTAAGGACCTCATACAAGCAAATCAATTACCTAGCTTATTGTATTTCTCCGATTATAAGTTAACATTAGGAGTCAACGTTTTACAAACCACTATTTCTAGAATTGGCAAATTAATTTCTTACATAAGTCTTATCTCATTTTTTTCTTATAACTAATATCACTTTAAGTAACCTTATATGTAAATCAATCTTACCTCACATTCTTTGCAAATCATTACAAGATTTACGTATCATCAGCATTCAATTCGAGAAAAACTGTTGAATAGCAAATTTTATAGCACTCTCGAATTGTGATCTATCCTTAACTTTTAGGTGTACGAGTAAGATAGATTTCTCACTAGATCATTCTCTGTAACGTCATATTTTCTCCACTAGGTGTTACGAGGCATATCAGAATCTTACTTATATAAACTCATAATTACAAGAATCATCCCATATAAACTAGATCATTATTATCATTATCATTGTCATCATTATCATTATCATTATCCTTATCGTCGTCGTGGTGATGATCATGATGATCATCATTATGATCATGATTATGATGATGATCATGATGATATTGACATCAGCTTTTAGATTATTCTAACCAACAATAAATTTAAGACCAACCAGTCATTTCCACCAATCTAATGGATTATTTCCAACTTCTATCATTTACACTATATTTAAACCAAGAAACTTTGCTTTAGGATAATTTACCTATCTACTATTGACAACAATGTAAAATAATATTCTCATATTATTTCAAAATCTTTATCATATGTTTAACAAAAACAGATATTCTAGAAAGAAAATTGAGGATGATTCTCGACCAAATTGATTCTACTGGTTCAACCCAAAGGTCTCTTGCCGATCACTTTATATATTATATCCAACATCGGACAACTCTGTGCCGCATCAATACCCACCATACGTGTGGCATGTCCGAATCACCATCTCGTGGATTTACTCGTTTATAAATTATTGATAAGTTTTACGGTCATTGTTCAATCGCGTATCGATTATCCACCATGGTCATTCATCCCTTATTGATAAATTCTCTCTTCATCTATGAAGACCCGAAAATTTGACATAATTTATAGTTTAATTATTAACAAAAATAATATATTATTGAAATTTATACAATGGGATATAAAATTTATTTGTGAAAATTATGACGAAAATATACTAATTACGGATAAATTAAATCCTGTAATTTAAATACGCAGAGATTTATTTTCAAATACCTACCATGTCTCTTTTCCTCCACTTAGCCTACTTCCTCCAGTTCCTTCTTCCGGCCACTTCTCCCACCCTATTTTCTATTTCCCACTTCATCTTCAATCATCATCATTTTTTTTTTCATTCGTCATATTCTCTCCATCATCCTTACATAACCTCTTGGAAGCATTGAAGCAACAAGGTGATCAAGGCGTTCTCCATCAGTTCTTGGAGTCAAGGAGACGTACAAGGCGATCAAGGCACGACGACAACAACCAACACCTCACAAGGTTTCCGTCACCGTTGTTAAGAGGAGATGAGCTTCCCGAAGATTATAAATTTTGTTGGATATCATAGGCTCTGAAATAAATTCTGATTTTAATATATGTTTAAGCCTCATATGTTAATTATCTAATGAAGTTAATAAATCATGATTTAAAGTTATGAATCTCAAGACATAAATCAAAATGTGCAGGCATATTAATTTGTAAAAATTGATTATAAGGATCACTTTGTGACTTGATCTGGAATTACACAGTATAAGTTAGAAGACGAGGCATATATCATTGAAGTTATTGAAGTCTAATTTCTAAAACAGTCCATAAATCTTGATTTGGAGTTACATGTAAAGGGTTATTAGGCGATTAGTAAAGTAAGGTCAAATTATCTGATCTAGCAAAAAATATTAATTTGAACTAGTCAACTGCTATTAGTGGTAAGGTTTTATGATGACAACTCTGACTGTATAAAAAGGTTATAGAGTCTAGTTTATGAATAATTTTATGAAATAATTTTTGAAAGTGTATACGAGAAGTTATAGATTTAAACGTGTCGAATGGTCAAGTTGGACAAAATCCGAAAATGGCCCGTTTTGACCCTGAAACAATTTTAAATATTTACGAACATTACTAACGATGATTAATAATAAAATCATCATCATTGACTATCAAAATAAGTATCAAATACTTTTCTCAAACCTTGACATTATCACATAATATTACTATGATGGTTTTTCAACAAGTACAAACAAATATGCTTAACTCCATAACATGAACTAAAATTCACAAGGGGGTGTATTATATGTGAATCCTATCATATTGTAAGACTTGGAGACGCTGCTCGTTGTCACTTAAGGACGAGGCTGAGCATGTGCATATGAAGAATTGTGATAAATGATAACATTTAGATTTATTGTGTGTGGCGAAGCATATTATTATGCCGTGAGTATAATAGTATGGATTAGAATCTTTGGATATAGTCATTAAATGTGTCAGATGTAAAATACTGACTACAACTATGTATATTGTGTGTTAAATACCGAGTGCTATGAGAGTTATAATATGGTGTGTGTCATGTCTTTTTTGCTGGTATAATGAGGGTGAATGTGTGAAAGGAGTGCAAATCCATAATTGCTTAGATAACTCTGTGGTATAAAACACAAAGAGCATTGTATCTGTTGTTTGTGCTATACCGTGACTTGGTGGTGACATTCTTTCATCGACCCTGTGAGGTGGTTTTGGTATGAGGGTATCTCACTGCAGGAGACCCTGGGCTTTGCTTTGGCTGAACCTCTTTCACGGATGTCCCTTTTACTAAAGGTAAAGAGAGCTTACTTATGAAATTGAAAAATTCTCTCCAAAGGCACAATTATGACATTGAGGGTATCTATTGTCTGTCGTCTCTGTGTGATTGATATTATGATAGGTGTAATAGAGTCTTGAGTGAAGTGCTGAGTGCAGCAGTGCGTAAGACTTAGATTAGGCACCTATCGTGTCACAGTATCATTGTCTAAGTTTGTTTGATATAGAGGTCTCGACTCTCATACCAGAAAGGTCTCGACTCTCATTGTCCAAGCATTATTATGTGGTGTTAAATATACTTATGTGAGTAGGGTGAATCACTAGTATGCTTATGACGGTAATTGTGAATGTCAGATTGGCATAATAGTTCCAGAGTGCTAGAACAAAGGATCCAAGTGATCATTTCCTACATGGTTATATACTCAATCCTTATGACTATTGTTTATCGTCCTACACTCAATGCATGTACAATCTTATCATTTGGTTTATTATATTAGTAATCATTTTTTCTTACTTCTAACCTAAAACCCCTGCTCTGATACCATTCTGTAACGTCCTGACATTCACGTTGGATGACACGTGGACGTTATGCCCTCGCGGACCTAATCCATGACAAGGCCAAATAACCCAAATAGGTTTAGAGGTATAGAAGTCAATGAACTACTGAACATTTACATTAAGTAATGTACAATATCATTGTTACATTTCGAAATCAATGTTTTGCTAGGTTATCCCAACAATTACATATCCATTTTACACAATCAAAAGAAGGAGATCTGCTACGATGTCCCAAAGAGTAGGTGAGTTATCTATACGCATGTAACTCCCACTCTATGGCAGTGCATCATCAACCTGTAAGTTATCTGCAAATGAAACACATGACCCGTGAGTACAAGACTCAGTAATCTAGAGCATGTGAATTTCATTTATAAGGTACTCTATCGACCTGTGACGAATCAGTGAGTCCCAGTAAAACGTTTTTGTATTTTTATACGTATTCATATCTTTTATGTCATTTTCTTTTTATTACCACGAGTCTATGACTTAACTCAAAAGAAAATTCCAAAGATAGCATGTCATTCTTCGACCCGGGCTACATCACGAATCAGATTTTCTTTTTATTTAATTCACATATCGCATCTTTCATGTGTCGTATCTCTTAGGCGCCTTCAATGAGGTTTTGAATACCAGCATTGAGAAGAACCTCTCTGTAGAGAGTCACCTGTGGCACTAACTACAAACGTCCTCATATACAATGCTGCTGCATGCATGCGAAGAGGACAAGTATGTTGCCGTCGCCTTCCTACCTAGTCATTTCCTCACCCAGGACGATAACTCAAGGAATAAACTATTCAAGTTCACTGACTTAATCCAAAGCCATAAAAGCTATCAAAGAACAACGAACGATCCTTATGCATCCAAGAAGGGATATCAAGCTCAACCTTCTTCACAACAATTTCGAAGAATACAACAACGGTCACACCAAACCCAAGAAAGAACGCCACGCTCAACCTTCACAATATTATTAAGGAAAATAACCGAAGATCCAACGGATCCAAGAAAGGACGCGCAATGCTCGACCTTCAAAACTCAAGGACACATATAAATTGTTTTATTCATCTTTTGTTAGTTCACATCACTAAGATAGTAAAACCAAACTCTACGTTTGCGTATCCTTTTAATTTAAACATTAGAGGGTCGTTTTTTATTTATTTTTTTGAGAGCATATATATGTTATAATGGTACGTATTCTTTCCCATTTTGACCTCAATACCCATCACATATCAAACATGTAAAATATTCATCCTCGATCTCGATCCCAATGTCAAGACTTTTTATGATAACCTGATCCCCAAAATGGTATATTTATTACCCCTTTATACATAAACCCTGTGATTAATTATATTTCATCATATTACCACATCAAACATACGTACATGTCACACAACATACCCATGGCACGTTGGGATCATGGGTAACATTAAAATAATGTCTCAAACCTAATACACGCAACCATGCATATAATATAAAAACCCTAGTTCCCTTAACGCCTTAACACATCAACCAAGCAACCAAGCATATCATCGCCCTTCTGACAGTACTCTCCTCATCATAATCACCACAACATATCATATAGATAAATTAGTAAGCACGAGACGTATCGAGAGAGGGTTTAGTTACCTTTGAAGGGTGTATAACCCTAGTAACGCCTTAGAGTTCAAGAAACCCTAGGAATTCAACATGAGACACGACCACAGTCCCCACTGTCTTTGCTGCCTCGGTACTACACTATGGTGGTTGACACCCCGGACAGCTTCTCGTCCCTTGGTGGTCCGTTGGCGGCTCATGGTGATCGGCCCGTGGTAGTTCACAACAGGAGCTATGAGAAAACAAGGGGGAACACGAAGGGGATGATAATGGGGTCACACCTCGATAGGGAAGGGCAGTTGTGGAGGTTGTTGATGGCCATCAAAGGCGATGACAGCGTGGTTGTGATTGATGGTAAAAGAGGGAGAGAGAAGAAAGGTCGCGCGAGATGCCCAGTGTTGTGTGAGGTGGGGCTCAGCTGCCAGGGCTTCTTCGGTGGGTTGGGGACGACGACGATGAGCAGGCGAGGTAGTGCGCTGGCTAGCGGCATGGTGGATCGTTGACGGTGGTTACGGTGATGGTTTGATGTTTCATCGATGGAGAGAAGAAGGGAGGAAGGAGAAGGTTGTGAAGGGGTTTTCGTGTTACAGCTCGTTGGGGTCGACCTCCGACAGGGCTGGGGAAGATGATGGGGGATCGTGGCAGGGGTGTTGATGGTGACTCAAAATCATGTGGAGAATCATTCTGTGGAGAATCGTGCAGAGCTGTGCCATGCTCTTCTTGTCTTCAATTAGCACGCTTCGTCTTCATCCGGCGTGATTTGTCCAGAGGTCGTTCGAAGAAGTCAGACTCTTGTCACTACTTTTATCAGAAAGGACATTAGAGAAATGAATGTCCTAAACTGAAAAACAAACAGAAGAAGGAGGAATCTCTAGTTGTTGGTATCGTTAAGACTCAATCAATTTCTACTGTTCTTATATCCGCTGTAGAGTTTTTAGTTGCATCCACTTCTGAGTGGGTGATGGATTCTGTTTGCACTTTCCAGATTTGTCCACATCGAGAGTGGTTTACCACATTTGCTGATTCTGATGGTGGACAAGTTCTTATGGACAACGATGCTGCTTGTAAGATCGCTGGTGTGGGAGATATTCGTATTCGGATGTGGGCCAGTGTTGTGCGGACATTGAAAGATGTTCGTTATGTTCCAGCAGTTAGAAGCAACCTTATCTTTTTAGGTTCTCTTGATCATGAGGGATGTTCTCATCATGCTTATGATGGGGACATGAAGGTCAAGGAGAAGCACGTGGTGATAATGAAGGGCCGACTTCATGCCAGTTTATACTACCTGGTCGGATCTACGTTGGATGGAGCTGCAGTTGTTGCAAGCCTAGTAAAAGTCAGTGATCGTGAGGGCAGTTCAGAGATGAAGCTGTGACATATGCGATTTGGGCATATGGCTAACCACGGGATGGATGTTCTGAGTTCATCTGGCTTGCTTGGAGGTCTGAAGACACAAAAGCTCGGGTTTTATGAGGACTCTGTACTCGACAAGAAAAAGAGAGTGTCATTTTGGTGATTTGGTGCACAGAACGAAGAGAACACTTGACTACATTCACTCAGACTTATGGGAACCATCTCCACATGCTTCGATGGGCGGTAAGAGATATTTTCTTACCTTCATTGACGATTATTTCCGTTATGTTTGGATTTATTTCTTGAAAGAGAAATCAGAAGTGTTCGAGACCTTCAAGGAGTGGTTGAAGTTGATTGAGACACAAACCAGCCGACAGATCAAGAGACTTCAAACTGACAACGGGATGGAGTTTGTGAACAAGCAATTCATGGAGTTTTGCAAGGACAGAGGCATAGTAAGGCATCGCACAGTCACCTATACACCTCAGTAGAATGGGGTGGCAGAATATATGAACCGGACGCTCATTAAGCAAGCTTGGTGTATGATGATTGGAGCCAGACTGAAGGAAAGGTTTTCGGCTGAAACTATTATGACGGCCTGTTATCTGATAAATAGGTCACCTTCCTCAGCATTAGGTATGAAAACATCTTATCAGACTTGGTCTGGTAAGGTTGCTGATTACTCCAACCTTCACATTTTCGGTTGTCCTGCTTATTATCATGTTAGCGAAGATAAACTGCAACCTAAGGCCAAGAAGGCCATTTTTCTTGGATATGAGCCAGGTGTCAAGGGATACAGATTGTATTCTTGTGATCCGTCATCATCTGGGATCGTCATCAGCAGAGATGCCACATTCAACGAGGAGTCAATGCTACCCAAGAAAGTCGAGCAGCAACGGAGTGCAGAGCAGCAGGTGGAGCAGACATGATCAGTTGAGAGATCTAGCATTGAGGTAAAGCATCAGAGTAGGGAGTCCTCAGATTCCTCAGACCCTACTGATGTCATTCAGCTAATTCAGGAGATAACAGAGGATTCGGGAATGGAGTCACCTGTACCAGACTTAGTTCAGCAAGAGTCCACTCTACAGAATTATTTACTCAGCCGAGACAGAGACAGAAGGGAGATCAGACCTCCAGTTTGTTATGGCCATTCAGATTTGGTGGCCTTTGCACACATTGTCAACGAAGCGATTGAGGGTGAGCCCTTGTCATTCAAGGAGGCTGTCGATGGTTCAGAAAGATTTGGTGGCCTTTGCACACATTGTCAGCCAAGCGATTGAGGGTGAGCCCTTGTCATTCAAGGAGGCTGTCGATGGTTCAGAATGTGCTCGGTGGGTTGCTACTATGGAAGAGGAGCTAGAGTCTTTATGCAAGAGCAACACGTGGACTCTAGTTAGCTTTCAGAAGGGGAAGCCAACCGTTGGGTGCAAATGGGTGTTCAAGAAGAAAGAAGCAGATGATGGCGGTGAGGTGAGATTTAAGGCAAGATTAGTTGCCAAGGATTTCACCCAGAAAGAAGGAGTTGACTACACTGAGATATTTTCTCCTGTAGTTAGACACATTTCTATTAGAATTATTCTAGCATTGGTTGTTAAGTTTGATCTGGAACTTGAGCAAATGGATGTGAAAACTGTGTTTTTACATGGTGAGTTAGAAGAGGAAATTTATATACGCCAACCAGAGGGTTTCTCATTTTTTCAGGTATGGAAGACCGAGTTTGCTTATTGAAGAAATCATTGTATAGGTTGAAGCAGTCTGTCACGGGGATAGATTTTCGCTACCCGTTCGGCACTCAAACTACTCACTCCTTCACTTGAGCTCAGCCTACTCGTCATCCAAAGGTGATGTTTGAGAACGCAAGAGAGTTTGGACTTGGAAACAAGCTTGTATTGAGAACACTTGAGAGCTTACAAAGCTTTGAGAGTTTACAAGAATGGGATGTCTTGGGATGGGATGAGATGGTTTAGCCAAAAGGCATCACCCCTATATATACAACTCCATGGAGAGCTCTAGACTTGGCATCTAGACTCTTCCATACCCTTCTCTCCCTAAGAATTTACAAGAGTCTTCTAGACTCTTCCCCTAAGATATTTATATAGAATTCTCTAGAGAACTCTTCCTAATTCTAGGAAATTCTGGAGAATTCTGGAGAACCCCAGAAAAATGTGGAATTGTCTAGAGAAATGCGGAGAACTCTAGGAAATTCTTAAAGGAGAACTCCTTAAATTAGCCCGCCCGTGACATACTCCTCCACCTATGTCGCGGACGTCCTCGTCGCGACGCACTTGCATGACTCGATCTTTTCCTTGGGTCGTCGCGAGAAGCCTTCGAGCACCCATCTTGCCGTCTTGGTGGGAGTTCTTTCCCGTGTTCCTTCTGCAAGACTTGTGAGATCTTCTCTGGCACCTCCTTTGCCATGTGAGAGATCTCACCTCCCTTCAAGTGAGTAGGTTCCTCATTTTCGATTCCCTTGAAGAGTTGCATGGTCGCGACCCTCTTCGCTTGAGCCTTCTTCTCTTGTCGCACCATCGGGACCACACAATCTCCATCGTCTTTCACTATGTGTAAGACATTAGCGAAAGAGATTGGTATCGCCTTCACATCCTCCATGAAGTCGATTCCAAGCACCAAAGGGTAGTCGTCCATGGGAACGACCATGAGATCCACCGATCCCTTCCAATCGCTAATACGAAGCCGTACGCCACGGGCCACGCCATCAATTGGTTCGGCCTTCGCGTTCACCGCCTTGAGCATGCCTTGCTCTTTGTTGACTCAAAGTCCAAGTCGCTTTGTCTCTCCCCACGAGACAAAGTTATGAGTTGCCCCGGTATCAACCAAGACATGAGTTGTGTACGATCCGATCACCGCATCGACGTACATCAACCCTTTCGATGAAGACTTCTCCTCCGTGATCTTCACCGCGTCAAGGATCCTCGATGAAGACTTCTCCTCCGTAGTTTTCATCGCGTTAAGGATCCTCAAAGATCCCATCTCTTGCACGGGTTCCTCTTCCACCCGAGCAACCATAGCCGTGAGAGCGTTCTTCTTAGGGCACTCCCAAATTAAGTGAGGGCCATCGCATAAGAAGCACTTCACCTCACCCTTAGATTTCCCCGCGTCCTTGGATGTACTCTTTTTCCATCCTCTTTGCTCTTTTCTCTTCGAGTCACTCTGTCTAGCGAAACTCAAAGTCGGTTTGATCTCTTCGTGGCTCTCTCCTCCAGCTTTCTCGGAATCACTTCTCGACTCCCTACCCCTTGGAGACTCGCTCCTCTTGAACTTGATGAAGGACTCCACCGTCGCTATGGCCGCAGCAAGAGTTTGGGCACCACATCGTTGTAACTCTTGTTGTACCCACGGTTGAAGTCCATCTTCGAAGTAGATGAGCTTGTCTTCCTCGGACATGTTAATTTGGAAGAGTAACTCCATGAAATCCTTCACATACTCCCGAATCGTGCCCGTTTGCCTCAACTTCCCTAATTGTCTCTTGGCTTCATATTGGGTATTCTTCGGATAGAAGTGGAGTTTGAGATCCTTCTTGAAGTCGTCCCACTTCTCCATGGTGAACATTCCCTCTTGAACGTCACCGTAACGATGATGCCACCACATAGTCGCTGTGTCGGAGAGAAACATGGTTGTGGTCTTGATCTTCTTCTCTTCATCATCTATGCCCAAGTGATCGAAGTATTGCTCCATGTTGAAGAAGAAGGTGTCGACCTCCTTAGCATCGCGTTTTCCCGTAAACGACTTTGGCTTAGGGGGATCGAACCGCGCCATCTTCCCAAAGCTTGCTCCTCTATTCGCTATGGGCGCCTTGCATAGCGAAGTTTCTTCCCTCAAGACCCTCATCTCCTCTTGGAGAGTGGCTATCACCGCATGTACCTCCTCTCGGAACTCCTTGCGAAGAGTGTGCAAGCATGAGTTTAGAGTACCTTGCAACACACCCCTGAGGCATTCCTCCCGAGCCTCGATAGTATCGTTGCTAGGCACATCTTCCTCCAACCGATCCGCCATCTTAGCCACGATCTCTTCCACCCGCATGAGTCGTGACTCCATGGCCGCTTGAACATCTTTCGACTTTCCCCTTCCTTTGCGCGTGGTTACATTCGCGGTGTTCACCTCCTCGGGAATCCCATACTCAACAATGCTTGAATTCACCATCTCTCGACCCTCGCTCTGATACCACTTGTCACGGGGATGGATTTTCGCTGTCTGTGTGACACTCAAACTACTCACTCCTTCGCTTGAGCTCAGCCTACTCGTCACCCAAAGGTGATGTTTGAGAACGCAAGAGAGTTTGGACTTGGAAACAAGCTTGTATTGAGAACACTTGAGAGCTTACAAAGCTTTGAGAGTTTACAAGAATGGGATGTCTTGGGATGGGATGAGATGGTTTGGCTAAAAGGCCTCGCCCCTATATATACAACTCCATGGAGAGTTCTAAACTTGACATCTAGACTCTTTCATACCCTTCTCCTCCTAAGAATTTACAAGAGTCTTTCTAGACTCTTCCCATAAGATATTTACATAGAAATTCTAGAGAATTCCGAAGAACCCTAGAAAAATATGGAATTATCTAGAGAAATATGGAGAACTCTAGACAATTCATAAAGGAGAACTCCTTAAATTAGCCCGCCCGTGACAAGTCGCCGAGACAGTGGTATCATAGATTTGACACCTTCATGGCAAGCATTGGATATACACGGAGCCTGTTTGATCAGTGTATGTATCATCAAGAGCAACCTAATGGGAGTCAGGTATATCTCTTTTTGTATGTGGATGATATGTTGATTGCAGAAAAGGGGAAAGGGACTATTGATAGGTTGAAGGCACAGCTCAGCAGTAAGTTTGATATGAAGGATCTCGGTCCAGTGAAGAAGATTTTGGGCATGGAGATCGAGCGGGATAGAAAGAATGGGGTCTTGACCTTGAGCCAGAAGAAGTACATTGAGAAGGTTCTTGATCATTCTGGCATGCCAGATGCCAACCCACTTTCTATCCTTCTTGCAGCGCATTTCAAGTTATCTTTGCAGCTCTCACCGAAGACTGAGGACGAGATGAAGAGTATGGCTTCTTTTCCCTATGCGAGCGCAGTTGGTTCCCTTATGTATGCTATGATAATACCATAAAAAAAAACTTAAATCTCTTAAAATCCTCAAAAACAAATGAAAAAGGCCAATGAACATAATAAAACAACCTCAAATCCCTTCCAAATGCAACAATCTATCAAAAGAGCCTTGAGATGACCTTAAAACACTCAAAAACCTATAAGAGAATAAAAACCCTATAAAAACAACTCAAATCTCTTCAAAGTACTCAAAAACGAATTGGAAGTGGTAAAAACACCATAAAACCACCTCAAATAACTTGAAAACATAAGAATCTTTCGAAAGAACGTTGAAATTATCTTAAGACACTCAAATACACTTGAAAACGCTAAAAACACCACAAGGAGACCTCAAATCTCTGAAAAACCTAAAAAATAAATGAAAGAGGCAAATAAACATTATAAAACAACATGAAATCTCTTCAAAACCCAAGAATCTATCAAAAGAGCCTTGAAATGACCATAAAACACTCATATACTCAATAAAAGGTTTAAAACATAATAAAAATAAATCAAATCTCTTCAAAACACTCAAAAACGAATGAAAATGGAAAAAACAGCATAATACAACCACATATACTTGGAAATGAAAAAATCTAGCAAAAAAAGCCTTGAAATGACCTTCAAACACTCAAAAACACATGAAAAGTCTAAAAACACCATAAAATAACCACAAAGAACTTCAAAACGTAAGAAAAAACGAAATGAGCATTGAAATGACCTTAAAATACTCATAAACACATGAAAAGGCTAAAAAAACTTTAAAAACAGCTCAAATCTCTACAAAACAAACAATAACAAATGAGAAGTGGTAAAAACACCATTAAACAGCCTCAAAGAACTTGAAAATCCAAGAGTCTATCAAAACAGCCTTGAAATGACTTTAAAACACTCAAAACCACATGAAAGGGCTAAAACACCACATAACAACGTCAAATCTCTTCAAAACACACAAAAACGAATGAAAAGGCTAAAAGAACCATAAAAAGAAGTCAAATCTCTTCAAAACACACAAAAACGAATGAAATGTGGTAAAACACCATAAGACAACCTCAAATAACTTGAAAATGCAAAAGATCATTGAAATTAACTTTAGACACATAAAAACCTTTGAAAAGGCAAAGAACACCAGAAAAAAAAAGTCACAAATCTCTTAAAAATCTCAAAAACAAATGAAAGAGGCAAACTTACATCACAAAACAACATCAAATCTCTTTATAACGCAAGAATCTATCAAAAGAGCCTAGAAATGACCATAAAACACTAAAAAACACATGAAAAGGCTAAAAACACCATAAAACAACCTCAAATTTGAACACGCAAGAAACTGCGGAATGAGGTTTAAACACTCAAAAACACTTGAAAAGGATAAAAACAGCATAAAACAACTCAAATTTTTTCAAAACACACAAAAAGGAATGAAAAGTGCTAAAAATACTATAAAACAGCCTCAAATAACTTGAAAACACAAGAATCTATCAAAATAGCCTTCAAATGACCTTAAAATACTTCAAAACACATGAAAAGAATAAAAACACCACAAACCAACCTCGAATGACATGAAAATGAAGGAAACAACGAAAAGAGCTTTCAAATGACTTTAAAACTCTGAAAAACCCATGAAAAGGCTAAAAATTACCATAAAAACAACTCAAATCTCTTCAAAACACACAAAAACGAATGAAAAGTGGTAAAACACCATAAATTAGCCTCAAATAACTTGAAAACGCAAGAATCTATCAAAACAGCCTTGAAAATGTTCTTAAAACACTCAAAAACACATGAAAAGATTAAAAACACCATAAAACAACCTAAAAATACTTGCAAACGCAAGAAACTATGAAAAGAGCCATGAAGTGAGCTCAAATCACTCAAAAACACAAAAAAAAAAAAAGAACATAAAAACGAATGAAAGGAGGTATAAACACCATATATTACCTTCAAATAACTTTAAAACTCAAGAATCTCTCAAAAGATCCTTGAAATGACCTGAAAACACTAAAAAAAACACATGAAAATGCTAAAAACATCGTAAAACAACCTCAAATAACTCAAAAACGTAAGAAATAACGAAAACAACCTTAATTTCATCTTAAAGCACATGAAAACATTAAAAACAACTCAAATCTCTTTAAAAGACACAAAAACGAATGAAAAGTCGAAGAAACACCACAAAACAGCCTCAAATAGCTTAAAAACCCAAGAATATATCAAAAGAGCCTTCAAATGAGCTTAAAACACTCAAAAACACATGAAAAAGGCTAAAAACACACGAAAATGAATGAAAAATGGTATAAAAAAAAACCTCAAATAACTTGAAAACGCAAGAATCTATTAAAATAGCCTTGAAATGACTTTAAAACAAGCAAAAACACTTGAAAATGTTAAAAACACCATAACAACGATTGAAATCTCTTCAAAACGCAAGTAACCATCAAAAGAGCCTAAAAATGGCCATAAAACACTTACAAACACATGAAAACCCTAAAAACACCATAAAACAACCTAAAATAACTTGAAAAAACTTGAAATATTGACAAGAGAATGAGCTTAAAATACTCAAATACACTTGATAAGTCTAAAAACACCATTATAAAAATCACATCTCTTCAAATCACCCAAAAACGAATGAAAAGTGATAAAGACACCATTAAAGAGTCTCCAATTACTTGAAAACGCAAGAAGCTATCAAAAGAGCCTTTAAATGACCTTAAAACACTAAAAAACACATGAAAAGGTTAAAAACACCATAAAAAACTCAAATCTCTTCAAAACACGAAAAAACAAATGAAAAGTGATAAGAACACCATAATACAACCTCAAATAACATGAAAAATGAAAGAATCTATCAAAAGAGGCTTGAAGTGACCTTAAACACTCAGAGCACTTGAAAAGGCTAAAAACACAAAAAAAAAAAAAAACTCAAATCTCTTAAGAACTTCAAAAAGAAATGAAAAAGGCATATCACTTTCGTAAAACAACCTCAA
>JAOVYX010019975.1:0-17658 GCA_035668315.1 Drosera spatulata
AAAATCTATGTCCATTCAACCCTAGGAAGGGTTTATATAGGCTTGGGGCGTAACAGAATTGATCGGACGGACGAAAATCAACAGATTGCATTTGGGACCTCGTCGCGCCCGGGACTCCTCTTCTGTTGCGCCCGCGACTGTGTAAAAATTGGATTCCTGAGAAATGCATCGTCGCTCCCGCGACTCCTGGTGTCGAGCGCGCGACTGTGCTGCCCACGACAGGGCATCATGCCCGCGACCACTGTGACTGTTTTTTCTAAAACTAAAATTAAAAATAGCAAATGATGTACAAAATTCCCAAAACTTATACATAGCTTCTAAACACTTAGATCTTACTAATCGTGGCAAAAGTTTGCGGAAAAGACTCTCGAAGTACGTGAAACGGTAATGAAACGTGAAGTGTAGCTCTTCGAGTTTATGGATTTCCATTCGCTTCATTCTTCTTCCTTTTTCGCTTTAAATTCCATACCAATCTGCCATAAAATATCAACACGCAGCAGTACCAACATTCCAAGGCAAAACGACACTAAAAACACAATTTAGGCAATTTAAAGGGAATAAAAACAAACGTTTAGAATAACGAAATGATGTGTGATTTCATACACATCAACTTCAAAAAGTGACAAGGCAAACCCAAAAAACCATCTGAATTAATCAACAACACTATCTGTGGACTACTGCAAATTACAACAAACTGCATACTGCTCAAGCTGCAAAATTCCGAAGACTACAACGAGACACACAAACTCAACTGCAGGGCCACGTCCTTAACAATGACAATAGACTTACTCTCTTGGAATCAAGAGTGGATGCAATCCTAAGGAGAGCCACAGCTACCCAAAAGAACATGGCAGCCGATCTCGTGGCACTCAAAGAAGCTGTCAAAGACCTCTCTAAAAGCTTTAATGCAAACAAAAAGAGGGAGAAGCCTGAGAAATTTACAGTAGAGCGAACTACTACAGTAGAGCAGACTCAGGGGGAGGCAGCTCCAAGGTCTACAGTCGAGGAATCAAGCAGCATACCTGTAGCAGAGCACAGGGCAAGGCCTGCAGCAGAGAGATCCACCAGCAGACCTGCAGACAAGCCAAGGTCTACAGCAGAGGGGTCCAGCAGTAGACCAGCAGAACAAGGGCCTAGGTCAGCAGCAGAGCAACAAAGGAAGAAGAAAAAGCACAAGCGGCATAAGGTTCTGTAGCAGGGCTATCCTTCCAAGAGAGGACGGAGGGATTGATCCATAGGATAAAATTCAAGTCCTCTACATTCTATAAAAAATTTTCTTAGAAATGAATGAATAGGTGTTCTTGCTGTTAAAATTTCTTAGGGGTTTTGTTTGCATCAATTTGGGGTGAGGGGGGTGGGGGAAGATTGTTAGGAATGTGCAATCCCTCCACTTGTATAGAAATTGATAAACAAAACTTAGAAAGAAATTATGTATGTATTAGATGCTTAGGATATAATAGTTAGTCAAGTAGTTGGAGACTAAGGTTACAGATGTAGCAGAGTGCAGCTGGGTATAGCAGGGCACAGAAGTGCAGTAGAGTGCGGACGACCTGAGTGGTGCATACTACTAGAGGGAATAAAATTTAGATGCCAAATATCAATCATATACAATAGCAAAAGGTCCCAGTGTTCTCAAGATCTAGGATCCTTTCTGTGTTTAAGGGTAGTTCCAGCAGCAAAGAGAAGTGAGCCATATTACAGTGCAAGTATATAGGCTGAATTGCAGAAGATTGAGTACAGTGCTGGGTGCAGACGAAGCTACACTAATAGGCTGAGCAAATGAGGTCTGGAAGATGTTGAGTGGGAGCTGAGTTGTAGTAGACTGGCTACAGTACTAGGTGCAAGTGAAGTTACAGAAAGGTTGGATATAAAGACTATGCAGCAGAGCTCATGCAGTCGAGGTGCAGCAGAGACTAACAGCAGGGCTGCAGTAGAGGCTGCGCCGCAGAGGCATTGTAGCAGTGGCTGCGCAGCAGAGGCGTACAACAGACCTGGTACATGAGGCTAGGTGCAGTATAAGTTGTGCTTGAATGGAAAGGAACAAGGAAGGGATAAAAAATGAGAAGTTGAGGCAAAGGTGATGTGTACTGGAAGAGAAAAGGTGAAGCCAAGTCAGTCTACTGTAGTAGAGGACAAAGCTGTCACCATCAGATAGTATAGTCATAGGTTCTGGTTCCCTGAGCCTATTAAAGGGGACTCAGAGCGCAGAGAACAAGGTTGACGAGTCTTTGAAAAGTATAACATCATTTGAGAGCTTTCAAAACAAGAAAAGCCTTGAAGACTCGCTGTGCGTGAGCTGAATCGAAGATTCAGGATTTGTGAAGAAGGTTCACTAGTCTATAAGTGAACAACAACAACTGCAACAGAGCCCTACAAAATCTAGGTTCTTCATCCTTTAGCATGTAAGATCTTGTTGTAAAGGGGATTTCTTGTAAGCCACAGACAAGAAGATAGTGAACCTCCTCTTGGCTTGACTACACTAGTCATGACCAAAGGAAGACTGGACTAAGCTTCTGTTATTTGTTTGTATCAGATGTCTAAACCAGTATAAAATCCTGTCTCATTTACTTTTTCACACTGATTATCACTCTTATAACTGTAGTGAAGAACTTTAAATCCAAAGAGACAAGCCTTACAAAGCTAAAGTCTCAACTGCAGAACTTCCGCATTATTGTAGCAGACTCAGGCAGCGCAGACTAGCCCATAGCTTCACTGCACTGTCCAGAGAATTTTTTGAGATAACCTATTCACCCCCCTTCAGGTTATTTCTAAGACTTTCAAGGATAATGTATTATTCTGGTTTGGGGGAGTAGAGACTGAAAACCACTTATTATTTTATTTTTGTTTATCATACGTTTTTATTATGGTTTGTAAAACATGTACGTCAATCTTCATTATTAATTTAGTTGAGTCAGTTATGTTATTTGGATTTAAGTTGTAGTGTCCTATATTATTTAGAAAAAAAAATTAAAAAAATTAAAAAAAGAAAAGAAATTTCATGTAAAAATAATATATAAAAACATTTTAAGTTTTTGTGTTAGTGGAAGAACTTATGCAAGAGTTTCTGAGAATTATGCAAAATGTGTTAACTCCAAACAAAGAAACGAAACAAGTGTCGTAGTAGAATAAAGATAGCCTGAGATGAATTCCATCTTGTTACATAGCAGTTTATTGTCCAAAAGTATCCCTAGGATAGTATCTCTAACAAGGTACATTTGGGGGGAAATTAAACGCGGGATGTGAGGGTAATGATAGAGGCTAGACTTTTATAATATTACGAGGTTAAGCTAATAGCTACCTGATTATGGTTAGATGGAGAGGTGTGCATCTTAAATCATTTATTCCATTTTTTTGTGTAGTCATAACCCTTAAAACCTCTCTTATCTAACGCTGTTATTCCCTATTTTCCTTCTACCTCGTATTTCATGTGAAATGATGAAGGGACATACATATACTTCTCATAGGAGTTGTTTGATATTGCACATGCCATTAAGCTCCACAAAATCGTCCTTTTGAACCTTATCATATATACGAGTTAAGGTGACAATAATTTGGGATATATTTGTATGGGATGGTTAATTTCTATGTTGTAATGTGGCACACAATGTACTAGGTTTGAGTTCTTTTTTTTTTTTGTAAAAAAAAGAAGAAAAAAAAAAAGAAGGAGATGATTGCCAAAGCAATCCAGCAAGCAAAAAGCTAAAGAGTTACCGTATCCCTTACCTCGACAATCAAAATTACCATCTACTTCTATAGACAAGAGCGAGAACATGGTACTCAACATGATAAGCTTGTTAAAGCAGAAGAAGAAGAAGAAGAAGAAGAAGAAGAAGAAGAAGAAGAAGAAGAAGAAGAAGAAGAAGAAGAAGAAGAAGAAGAAAAGGAGAGAGATTCCTTTTGTTTGGTTTGAAAATTTTGGTGTTCTTTTGTGAAGGCATGATGTCTTAGGGAATGGATGTACTCATCGTTTAGCTTGACTCGTATCATATTCCCACCCTTGCATCTTTGCTCCACAAACCAAACAGCCGACCTCCTTTTACCTATCTTTGTTATTTTCTTTGGTCCTGGCCTAATGTTCAAATGAAATGCGATGTACACTTGGTTTGGGTAAGAAGATGGTTAGTATGCAAATGCTTATAGCAGGTTATCTTATTCAAGTTGAACTTTTGTTCTTGCATATGATATAAGAGTATTGATATGATTCTCAAGATCATTGTGGGATGGTGAGTGGTGTCTTGTTAAGAGATCGCCTAGAGTTATGAGGATAATTACGTGTAGTGTGACGAGAAGGGAGTTATGAATTGGTTTGCAGAAATTTGTATGATGATACTTGTTTATTTAGTTATTTTGAGTTTTTCATTTTTCTTTGTTTTTTTTTCTTCTTATATGATTTCTTTTGCTTAGGAAAAGCAAAGGTTTGGTTTGGGAGAGTTTCATGAGTGTGAGAACGTGCATCATTTTCTTAGTCAAATTTGTTTGTTTGTGTTAGTTTTAGTGTCATTTCATATTGTTTTTGTTCCTTTTATTATTTTGAACGTTGATACTTCAGAATCTCTTATTTGCATCGTAACAGTGAAGAATTGGAAGCGTTTTCCGAGGATGAGCTGATTATGAGAAGTTTGAGGCTGTTTTCTAAAGTTTTCTGGTGATCTCCTAATTTGTGGAACGTGTTTGCACATTGAGAGATAAAAATTGAAGTCTCCTAGTTTGGTAGCAGGCACAGGCCGTGCAAAATGGATTTCCTAATTTCCTGAGCATGGACTACTGATACCGTGCACGGGCCATCCCAAGGCAGCACGGCCGTACGCCTTATGAGATCTGTTTGCTATTTTTCTCTATTTTTGTAAGAATTTGTTACATTTTGACTTTCCTATAAATATGTATGTCCAAAATCAGAATAGGGAGTTCAAAAATAATGAGATTACATTAGGTCTATGAAGTTTTTCCAGTGAGTAAAAGACGCCGCTTTAATCTGAGACGACGGTCTTTACGGATTTTAACAAGATCGACGCTTCGCGATTCCATCCGTCGAAGAGATCATTGTCCATCATTTGTTTAGACCAATTTTCATTGGTCTAGGTTTGTATCTCTCAACTCTTGTTTGTTGTAATTTGAGATGAGTTTCTATGTTTTTAGCATGAATTGTTTATTTCGTAGTGCGACGATGATAGTGTAAATTCAAGTATGGCTTAGTGGTTGTGACTTAGTCATTGATTTTTATGAGACGTGACTCTGTTTTTAATAGTTTCATGTTCATTGTTTATGGTAGCATTTCATGTGTTTATCCATAATTACTTGCCTATTGTATTAAGATTGGATATCTAAGTATGTTAGGGAAGTATGTGTGCAGTCAGGCCATTCTCTTTTGGTTGATGATAGAAGCAAACTCATAGGTTAATTTCATTCTCTTTTGGTTATTTTATGATCATATGTAAATGAGCACAATTTCGCGCTAATCTATATTAGGTCATTATTGTGAGGTGTTCGAAAAATATTCATAATGCGACATGTTTAATCTGTGTTAGATTCTCTTTTGAACATAGAGTAAATGTGTCAGCCTGGTTATGTCATGCTTTATGGTAACCAATAGTCTTATCGAAAACTTTCTTTTTGTCGAGCCTAATTATAAAAACCTATCATAATAGAACATGAAATGAAAGATCTTTAGTCCATGATTAAAATCTATGGCGAGTGAAAAATCACGAAGGTCATACGCTTTGTCAAACTTGATTAAATCTCAAGGAAAAAATAAAATTCTCAATGGGCTTTTATTTATTTGCTTTCATTGTTTTCTTTTGTTTTTGATCTTATCAACAACCCCCCCTATTCTATAAAAAATTGATAGATTGATAAATTAATTCTTAAAATCTAAAAAACCCGTTATTTGTGGGATCGAGTTGTGCATAGCACTACTATATTTTTTTTTTTTATGATTTTGTGGTGTGATGTAGTACAGATATTCTAATTTGTAGCACCTTGCGACGAGTTCTATCATCGTCCCCTTTAACATGGGTACGTATAGCAAATGCTTTATGGAAATGATGTTCAATGATAGGAACGGGAGATGGATCGCAAAACTTGTTATTCCTTTCTCTTTTAAATAGGTCTAGTCTTTCCCTTTCAACCAAAAATACCTAACAGTCCCCAAAAGAAATTGTTAGTCCTAGAGAGTAGAAATAAGCCTAGAAGGGGGGGTTGAATAGGCTAATTTAAACTTCTTCGATCTTAACTAGTTTAAACTAATTTAAACTATGAGTTGATGATTGTCTTACCTTCCTGTGTGACAATGATTCTTATTATTGTATTTTTTTTTATGTATGTTATCAGTAGATGATATCAATAAAGATGCAAGAAATATAAAGACATATAAAATTTATAGTGGTTCTAACAGTAGAGTCCAATTGAACTCTTAAGCGTACATCCATTCTTTCTTTAGAGGTCAGGACACCTTCTTCAAGTGTTTGTGAACCTTTGACAATGTTTTGTTTTCGCACTTGTTCAACTAGCTTGATTTCTCTTTTCAACACAACACAGTCAGCACTTGTATATTTTTTTCAATCAAAATCAATTACTGAAACTCTGCTGCCATCCTCCTTTTATAGGCAAGGCTCTTTCACCATTCGTTGTCCCTTTTATACTCCAAAATAATCCTTGCCATCGATTTTCGATGGAAAAGTGTCCAAAGCCAACTTCCAACGCTTCTAAATATGACCTGAGAATCATACAGCCTGTGGAAAACTATCACTATGAGGCAGGATTTTTGTCCTATACTGAGTTCTACTATTACACTCTGTTGCTCTACTTTCCTAGAGGAGCAATTCGCCTTTAGTAATAGAACAACTTATTCTGGCCACATGACTTGATCATATCTTTGTAGTATGTAACTCACTCTGCTGTTATAGTTCACCCTTCTGACTTGAGGTACCCAACCAGTCAACCTACACTCTGCTGATGTCTCAATCCTACTGTTTTACTAATTTATACTCTTCTATCCTTTGAGCTAGAACCTCTGCTGCTTTAGTGAGTCCTTGAAAGCTGTTTTGCTTATCATCAATTTCTTTAGGCTTGATTCAGTAATCTCCTTCTAATTTGATGATAACAAAACACTGCTTACCTTGCACAGAATTTGGACTTTTCTAATTGATTATAAAGGTTGTTGTTATGGTTGTAGGCCGACTACTTTGACGTTGCCTTTCACCTTCTCCATCTGCTGTAGTCATATCCTCCATATTTTCCTCTCTTAGGATCCCTGGATGGTGACCTTGATCTTCTTCTCCTTTTAAGCTCATATCTGAGGCGATGACTCGAGAGTCCAACCTTTCAAGTCTTTGCTCAGTAGTGCTGTCCTGAACTCTACACCTTATCATCACTGCTACACGAGGGCTGCATTTCTCCCTAACCTCTTGCCTTGTGCTTTCCATTAGTGCCCTAACAGTTGCCTCTTCTTCTACTTCAGTTAACAGTTCTGGTTGATATTCTTTCACTCTCTTAGCTTCTTCAGAGACTACAGCTATCGTGATGGTGTAAAGGAACTTTCCTTTGGGCAGCTTGGCTCGCTTGGGCTTCTTCTTGGGTCTCCTTTCGTTTGGATGGATAGAAGTCACGAGCCATACTCTTTTTGGTACAGTAAGGGTCGTTGAGGTGACATGAGTAGCTGGAACAACGGCTAACTCTATTGTTGATAATGTTGGCTCTAGTAAGGTTGCCTGTTCACCTTGCTCTACTGTAGTTTCCAGAATCTAAAGTCTTGTTCTCTTGGCAGTTCTCTCTTCTTATGTTCTGATGGCCAGGTCCCTTCTCCTTGTTATGGGCGTGGAAATTTATCGTTGTTCAGGGGCTTCTACAGACTTGTCTACTAAGGTTTGAATTCTTTCAATGCCATCTCCAGTTTGTTGATAAGGCGTGGGTGGCACTTCTTCATTTTAATAATCTCAGTAACCATCTTAGGCATGCTGTTTACTAGGTTCTGTATAAGGGTTGATACTCCTGCGGGTTCATTCTTCATTATAGCAGCATCTCTCTTACTAATCTCTGTTAGCTCATCAATGACCCTTTTTCTGACACTGATGTTGTTCTTGAGTTGTTCTATCAGTTCAGTTCTCATCTTGACCATCAGAGGGTCACCGCTCTCACTCACGGACGCTCCTTGTAATTCTTCAAACTCTTCCTCCTTTTCCTGTAGTTCCCTTCATGCCCTTTTGATTTGCTCCTCTTTGACTTGCCAGTAGAGTCTCATACAATATTGGAGTTACATCCTGCAACAGTCCAGCTTCCTCCACTTCTATTCTTCCTTCAGAAGTATGCTGATAAGCTTCCAAAGCTAGGACCTAGTTTTCAAATCTTTCAAAGAAAGGATCAAGTTCCTTTGGTTTCTCATCATCTTAGTCAGGTGTTGGTTCAGAGGTGTCCTCACTCTTGCTCATGGCTTTCTTGATAAGCTTGTTGGTGAACTTGGTTCTTTTAGGCCTGTTCTTGAGCACAAAGCGGCACCTTGGAGATATTTCTTCACCAAAAAAATAGTAAAATGTCTCTCTCCTTTCAATGATAAGTGTGCCATACTCCTTTCTTTGTTGCAAGGGATTGTTTGTGATTAGATCAGGTTGCTTGAGAACAACAAAGTTCTTTTCCCTTGCTGGATTATTTGTGATTGGCTCAGGTTGCTTGGGAACAACAAAGTTCCTTTTCCTCGCTGTTCTTGCCAATTTAGCGACTGGAGGCTGGATGATAGAGTGGATGATGATTTCTTATGGAGTCATCATCTCCATTAGGTTGCCTTACTGAGCAGCTTCTATCAGATCACCTTGCTGCTCAGTATCTGGGTATTCTGTTGCTGTTATCACCAAATGGCCCACTGCAACAGTCTCCATTTTGTTTTGTTTTGATGTGATCCCCCCTCTTTTGGCGTAGATGAAGGAGAGAATCCCCTTTGATCTTGGTTTAAGATGTCTTCTGGTTCAGGTTAAGCTATCGGATTGCTTTGTTGTTCTTCCTCTATCTGCTCTATCTGATGTTTTGTTATAGCTTGTTCTATTGGTACCACTACGAACTGATCTATTGTGCACTTTGTTGTGGCTTCATCAGTCTGTTCAGTTGTGATTTCCTTTGAAGGAGGTGGCTCTGTTGCTTCAAGTCTGACTTCCCTTGGAGTCTCAGTCTGGGCTGATTCCTTTTCTTATAAGGTGACTTCATGTGAGGGTATTTGTTGGTTTGCTAATGTGGCTGACTCTGCTGGCGATGGAGTTTCTTTTCTTTTTTGCCTCTTTGCTGGTGCTCTCTTTGTTTTTTTTATGTAACTACTATTACTTTCCCTTTTGGAGGTGCCTTCTTCGCCTCCATTGCTGTTAATGGCTTTCCTTTCTCTTTTTTCTCGGAGGCTGTAAGGGCTTTTCTCATGAGCATTAGAATGGATTCTCCAATTACCTTATTTGCATTGATCCTCACACCTTCCTTAGGGCTGATTTTAAGCTTCTTCTTGATAAGTAGACTAATGGGTCTGCCAAAGGCATAGCTCTTGGTCTCTTTCAGTCTTTTGGAAAACAGGTTGAATACTAGTCTACTCCAACTAAGTTTATCAACAAATATCAGATTAGTCATCATCTTGAGTTGATCTTGGTTGACGTGATCCTTTGATCCTTCCACTACCAGAAGACATTTCTTGAGGACATCTGCGAGGTATTCGTATTTTTAGTGGAAGTATTTCTTGAGCAATTGTCCTTTCTCAAGAGTATAAGTCATCATCATTTCCATTCATTCCTGTATCCTTTCAGCAGATAATTCTTCTAGAAGAATTCCATCATTATTCAATTTGAAGAGTTCTGCAAAATCATTTACAGTCCATATCATCTCCTCTCCTCTTATAATTTTTGTGATCTTTTGACCATCCTTGCTGACTTTAACCGAGTCCAAAAATTCCTTAACCTTTGCAACAAGTCTCCTCGTCCCTTCTCCCAATAGTACCTACAAACCTGCATCAATAAGAATTTGGATGATTTCTTTGATCCTGTCAGAGTAGTTAATCGTCTCATTGAACAACAAGACATTTCCAGTCTTGATCTCAGAGGTCTTTGATCACTTCCCTGCCATTTGGTTAGATGAAAATCGAAATGAAACAAAGTAAACTTATAGCCTAAATTGCAAGTAAAGAATTAAGTATGAACAAGTAACTAATTTTACTGTCAATTACGAGACTCGAAGATTCTTTTGTGTATGCTTTGAGAGTTAAGGTTTGTGAGCAAGGTGACCAAGAGAGAGATTGAGAGACTTGGGATGCGATTGATCATAAAGTGTGGAAAAGTTGCTAACATATGAGTATTTATAGTTAAATAAGATAACTGACATGCATGGAAATCGCAACGGCTATAAATTTCTCCAAATAGAATTATAACCGTTGAGATTTGAAAAGATAGTTTTTACGAGTCATCAGCAGAGCTCATCAGTAGAGTGCAACCTTAACGTACAGTGTTATCCAGCAGAATAACTATATGTTATTCTGTTGTATCCTATAATTCATACTCTATCATTCGTAATTCTCCTCTAAAATGGATAAATTTTCTCTCATCAAGGGGTTATGTGAAAATATCAGCCACCTGCTTATCCGTTGAGATAAATTCAAGTGTGATCCCTAATAAAATGGTACCTGATGTCTTTGTGCCTTTTTCTTAAGTAGAACCTTGGGTTATTTGCGATGGCTATTGCTGATGTATTATGATAGTAAAAAGGAGTACTGGAGATATTCATGCAAAAGTCAAGAGGCTGTGATCTTATCCAGAGAATCTGTGCTATATAACTCCTAGCTGCCACATATTCTGCTTCAGCATTGGAAGTTAACACAGTGGTTTGCTTCTTGCTAAACCATTAAATCAGTCTATCTCCCAAGAATTGGCATGTGCCTCTTGTACTTTCCCTGTCTACAATACATCCAACAAAACCAGCATAAGAAAAACCACTAAGATTTAGGTCTAAATCTCTTGGGTACCATAATCCAATATTAGAGGTACCTTTGAGATATCTAAGGATTCATTTGATAGCAAAATAATGTGATTCCTTAGGGTCAGACTGAAATCTTGCACATACATATACAGAGAACATAATATCTGGTCTGCTGGCTGTAATATACAAGAGAGATCCTATGATGTCTCTATACAAAGTTACACTTATTAACTTCCCTTTTTCATCCTTTTTCAACTTGACAGAGGTTCTCATGGGTGTTCTCATTGTGCTGGCATTTTCTAATCAAAATTCCTTAATCATGTTACCCAAGTGCTTAGAATGATTCAGAAAGATTCCTTTGGAGCTCTGCCAAACTTGTAATCCCAGAAAGTACTTAAGTTCTCCCATGAGACTCATTTGAAATTTGGACTTCATTAGACTTGCAAACTCATTACAGAGTGTATCATCGGTAGAGAAAAATTTGATATCATCTACATAGATCTATACTAGCAGAACATCTTTTATGTTTCTTTTAAAAAACAACGTGGTATCTACCTTTCCTCTTGCAAATCCATTTTCTAGGAAATTAGTAGATAAGTTTTATACCATGCCCTAGGTGCCAGTTTTAGGCCATATAGAGTTTTATCTAGTCTTTATACATGATCTGGAAATTATGATCTTCATATCATATGGGTTGCTCGACATACACTTCCTCTCATAACTTACCATTTAGGACTTCACTCTTTACATCCATTTGGTGCACTGTAAGTCCTCTATAAGCAGCATATGCCAAAGCTTCTTCAGGTTATTTGGGCTCTATTTTTGAAAGAAAGCATGCAAATAAGCATTCCAAGGCTGTTCTCCTTCTTGTCCTCACCGGTTCATCCATATCTCCAATGATATTTTGCATTGGATGATCATCAGTATAGTGATGTTTTCTCTTGTTCACATCAGCAAGATTCATACCCTATAAATCTGTCACAACGTCCTCTTGGTTAGTATACTGCTAACAAGAGGAAGAGTGGATTAAGTTCAAATCAGTTAGTTAACACTGATTTGATTCTGAACCACTATAAATTGTGTGTTCTTTATTTCTGCTTTTATCTTCATTGATTCAATCATTGTTCACTTGCTAGTCTGATCAAAATCAAGACTTTGTTGACAAGCATTTTGATTAATCATTGTTGGATCATTGATCTGATAGGTTAGATTATACATCTCGCTATTATCTGTTTGACAGTTGAGTTGGACAAAGATACTTGATCAAATATCATCTTTAGATAAGTAATTTATTTGGTTGTTTGATTGTTGATGAGTTGATAGATTAAACATCACCTGTTGGATTGTTGAGTCAGAATGGTTGATTGAGATTAGAGCTGCTTATTTGATTTGATTCGCACAGATCATTGTTTTCCACTACGTAGTTAGTTTTTAGTCAAAGAAATTCTTAAAATAGCCTATTCAGCCCCTCTCTAGTCTGTTCCTCATACAATCACGAACTTTTAGCATACATCAGGGAAAAACCTGCACTTGTATATGGCACTGAGGCCATGCTCTTCACCTCGTCTCCATTCTTTGGTAAGAGCTCCAAAGATATCTTGAAGGGTGCTGCCAAAGGAGTAGAAACGGGTTTGGCATCTTTCATGCCAAAATAAGCTAGAACCATCTCGATGTACTTCTTCTGCCTCAAGGTTAAGACCCTAAGCTTTCTATCCCGGTCGATCTCCATGTCTAAGATCTTCTTTGCTGGGCCATGATCCTTCATATCGAACTTCGTTACTGAGTTATGCCTTCAACCTGTCAATAGTTCATTTGCCTCTATCCGCGATCAACATATCATCCACATAAAGGAAAAGATATACCAAACTCACATCAGGTTGTTGCTGATGATGCACATACTAATCGTACTGGCTTCGTGTGTATCCAAGGCTTTCCATGAAAGTGTCAAACCTGTGATACAACTGTTGGGACAATTGCTTCAACCCGTACAATGATTTCTTCAAGAGATAGACTCGATCTTCCATTCCTGGAAAATGAAACCCTCTGGCTGACACATAGAAATCTCCTCTTCTAGCTCAAAAATACAGTTTTGACATCCATTTACTCAAGTTCAAGATTGAACTTAGCAATCAACGCTAGAAGAACCCGAATGGAAGTATGTCTGACTACAGGAGAAAATACTTATGTGGAGTCAATACCTTCCTTCTGTGTGAAACACTAGGCCACCAATCTGACCTTGAATCTCACCTCGCCATCATCGCATGCTTTCTTCCTTTTGAACACCCATTTGCACCCTACGTTGTGCTTTCCCTTCGGGAAGTGAACTAGAGTCCAAGTGTTGTTCTTGTACAGCGACTCTAGTTCCTCTTCCATAGCTCTAGTCCACTGGGCACATTCCAAACTAACGACGACCTCCGTGAATGACAAAGGCTCATTCTCAACATCCAAGCTAGCAATATGTGCATATGCCACCAAATCTGAATAGCCATATCGATTTGGGGGTCTTATCTCTCGTCGTTCCCTGTTACTGCTAAGTTGTACTACCGTAGAACTGGTTCTACCTGGACGGGATCTGGTATTAGTGACTCCACTCCTGGATCTTCTGCTTCTTGTTGAACTGGTTGTAAAACATCAGTGGGGATTATGAAATCTAAGGATTCCCTATAGTGATGCCCACCTCAAAGGTCGATCTCTCGATTACTCGTGTCTGCTCCACCTGTTGTTGAATGCTCCCTTGTTACTCAGCTTTCTTAGCTAAAATTGACTCCTCGTCAAATATGACATCTATGTTGATGACGATCCCAGGGGATGATGGATCGGTCGAGTATGATCTATACCCCTTTACACTTGGCGGATATCCAAGAAAGATGGCCTTCTTGGCCCTAGGTTGCAACTTCCCTTCGCTAACATGATAGTACGCTGGACAATCGAAAACGTGAAGGTTAGAATAATAAACGGGCTTATATGTCAAACTCATAAGGTGTCTTCATGGATAACGCTGAGGAGGGGGACCTGTTTACCAGATAACAGACCGTCATAACAGCTTCAGCCCAAAATCTCTCCTTCAGCCAAGCTCCAATTAACATGCACCGTGCACGCTCCATGAGCGTGCGGTTTATGCCCTCTACAATCACATTTTGCTGGGGTGTTTAAGTTACAATGCCTTTGTCCTTGCAGAATTCCAAAAATATCTTGTTCATGAATTCTATCCCGTTGTCGATTCAGCCTCTTGATTTGCCTGTCGATCTGCGTCTCAATCAACATCAACCACTCCTTGAAGGTCTTAAATAACTCCTATTTCTCTTTCAAGAAATATATCCAGACATAATGGAAATAATCATCGATGAAGATAAAAGTAATACTTTTTACCTCCCATCGAAGTATGTGGAGATGACCCCCATGAATTTGAGTGAATGTAGTCGAGTGTCCTCTTCGTTCTGTGCATCGTACCCAAGCAAATGTGTCTTCAAACCTCCAAGCAAGCCAGCCGAACTTAGAATATTTATCCCTCTATTTGCCTTATGCACAAGCCGTATATGCCACAACTTCATCTCAGAGCTAACCTTACCATCATGGACTGATAATGAGCTTACAACAACTACAACTCCATCTCGCGTAGCGCGGATCAAGTAGTACAATCCAGCATGAAGTTTGGCCTTCATGTTCACCATATGGTTCTCCTTGACCTCCATGTCCCTATCCTGACAATGATAGAAACATCTATCACAATCCAGAAAACCTAAAGAGATAAGGTTATGCCTCACTGCTAGAACATAAAAAACATCTTTCAATGTTTGCACAACACCATCCCACATCTATATATGAACATCTCCCACACCAAGGATCTTACAGGCAGCATTATTTCCCATAAGAACTATGCCACCATCAGACTCAGCAAATGTCCACTCCCGATGCGGACCAATGTGAAAGGTGCAATCGGAATCCATCACCCACTCTGAAGTACATGCGACCAAGGACTCCACGGCGGATGTAAGAACGGTCGAGACGGTCTGAGTCTCAATAATACAAGCAACTGGGGCTTCCTCCTGCTTCTGCTTGTTCTTTAGTTTAGGATATTTGTTCCTTTCATGTCCCTTCTGATGACAATAGTGACAAGAGTCAGACTTCTTCGAGCTGCTACTCCTCAAACAACCTCTGAACTTATCTCGTTGTCTTCGATTTTGTCTCCCTCTAATGAATAGCCCATCATTAGAACTCGACGGCTTGGATGGCTCCGAGAGCTGGTGTCTCAGCTGGCTACTGGTTAAAGACATCTTGACGTCTTCCAACGACAAAGAGTCTCTAAAATGGATCATAATAATCACAAAAGCGTCAAAGCTACTCAGAAGAGAACACAACAGAACCACCGCCGCTTCTTCATCGTTGATGGTGACTCCAACTTTTTTCAGATGAATAAGAATAGTGTGAAACTCAGTCAGGTGTTTTTCCAGTGAGGTAGTTGACTCCTTCATTTTGAAGGAATGGAGTCGCTGCCTTATGTACAAACAAGAAGCAACAGATATGCTCGTATATAAGCTAGACAGCTTATCCCAAAGAGTCTTGACAGTCTTCTCTCCAAGACGTTCTGAAAAACGTCATCAGACAAGCATAGTTGTAAAGCTGTGCGTGTCTTTTTATCCATCTTTGTCTTATCTTCAATTTTTCATTTCCGCTTGTAACTTATCGACCCCTTCCAGAACTTCTTCGATTCATTCTTGAGTTAATAAGGAAACGATTTTGACTCTCCAAAGTCCAAAATTATTTGTACCATCATTTTTTTCTATATCAAATTTCATTGGCGACAATTCTTTTTAACTTGCGATAAATAAAATAAAACATCCAATGGACCTAATTAAATTGCAAGCTTAACAATCTTTGTTCCTAAGCCTACGTGGGATAACCCAATATAGGAAACAAGGATTGAACGCTACCTAGCTCTGATACCAGTTTGTTATGACAGAAGGTCCTTTGATTTTAACGTCACTAGTAAATTACCGTTATTAGCCTAAGCGGGTTAAATATAGCGTTACAAATATAACACCAATAAGCCATGATGTCCTAGTATAGAAATTGAGGGATAGACAAATTCTAGTCTTAGAATGTCCTAATATGTACTAAGGTTGAGACTCATCTTCTCAGAAAGTGAGCCTGTAATAGGTGCACAGTAAGGCTGATTCAGAAAGGGATGTAGCAAGGCTAGTTTAGATAGGAACATAGTAAGGCTGGTTCAAAGGAATGCAGTAAGGCTGACAGCATTGAGGTCATGAGTAAAAGAACAGTAAGGCTTGAGCATTTGGACTTTTACAGTAAGGAATAATTTATCCTGGATTGTCTGTGGTTGAAAAGGATTACTGTAGCAAGGTGTGAGAGACAATAAGGTCAAGAACAACAAAGGGGTGTAGATGAAGAAAACAATCACGCATGATCCTGTGTACAGTACAATGTTCTTTCAGTGTCAGAAACAGGAGTCATGGGTTTTGACTAGATGGTTCCTGGGTGGTATGAAAGTGATGGTTTAGAAAGGAAGACTCTGGTAACGATTACATTTTTGGGATCGCCTATAAATACAAAGGATGATGCACACGATTGGATGAGATTCTGAACACATGAATCTCCATTATTTTGAATTGAATACTTGTACAGTAAGGCTTCCAGTGAAGAGAAATGAAAAGTTGATTGCTGAAGAAAAGAACCAGCATTTTGAAAGCAGAGTTTGAATAGCACTAGTGTTCAACAAAAAAGATCACGAAACTGTTTGAAGTCCAGTAGAAGAGAAGAAAAGTTCTTGATTTTGATTTGTATTGTTATTTACACAGTGTAAAGTAACAGGTTGATTGTGAGATAAAAACAATCACACTTAGTGTTATCCTCTTGATTTATTACATTGATAATCATGGGAAGACTGGAATAAGAGATATAGTCGTATTTTAGCTATATTGCCTAATCAGTATAAAAACCTTTGTGTTTTATTATTACTGCATTCAGTACATATAACCCTAATGCTAATCTACTTTGGTATAGAACAAAACTAGTGTCCCACTCAGGGGTGAGACACCTCAGATACTCGAAGTTAACTTTTTGAGGGGAAATATTCTCCCCAAGATTCCTCAGAGTATTGACAAGAATGTTAAATCTGTCAAAGAACTCTGTCAATGTCTCATTGTCATTTATCTTTATGAGCTCATATTGCTAAATGTGAAGATTCAACTTGTTCTCACGGATTTCATCCGCTTCATCGTTTCTCGAAATCAAGACATCCCATGCGTGCTTTGCTGATTTGCAATGTATGATCAGTTCAAGCATGTCACTGCCTAGGGATTTTACAATAATCCCTAAGACTCATATGTCAACTTGAATGAGTTCCTTGTCCTCCTTAGAGAAATCTTTTTCCTCTTTGGGCACAAATTTTCCTCTATTATTTGGATCCATAAAAGGACTCATAGGGACAAATCTACGTTCAAGGATAGTTTTTCTCATTCATTCATCAGCTTGATCAAAATAAAACATCATTATGGCTTCCCAATAATTGAACTTGTGATCCTTGAACAGAGAGGGATGAATATCATATGGAATGAAGACTTTCCTAGCACCTGACATTCTTAAAACTCAGATCAGTAACTTTTTTGCAAGCTAAATAAAGTAGAGTTCCTTTTCTAAAGTTGTTAAGCCTTAAAAGGTTGGCTTTCCTACCAATTGAAAGTCTCACTGTAGATTGTCTGTTGTGAGACT
>JAOVYX010019976.1:0-17656 GCA_035668315.1 Drosera spatulata
AAGGGGTGGGGGCGGTGTAATGAGCGGGAGTGTATGGTGGTGTTAGTGGTTGAGAGTGAGACGGTGATAGTTATTAAACCACCTCCACAATAGTGAGGCAACGGTGGAGGTGGTTGGCTGAGAGTTGGAAACCAGATCTGTGTCTGAGGGTGGTGAGGCCACGGTGATGGTAGTGATGATGATAATCATGACGAAGGAAAGAGAATGACATATCGTTGATGGACAATTTAATAGGGCACTTTCCATTACAGCTAAAATTCGTGTCAAGCCCACCCTTTTTTTAGATTATTTAATTTTCATTTCTTACTCCTCCCTCCTGAATTTTTTGCATCGTTTTATTATTTCGGTGTGTCCCAAATTATTTATAATATTTTTAAATTTGTTAAGTATTGTGTGGCTATGAATTAAAATATGTGAAGAGAAAAATATTATGTGATTGAAAATTAGAGTTGTAAGTGAAAGAATGTAAATCTAATTTACATGTATAAAGTGAATATTGAAAAAATTATGGGACGGAGGGAGTATGTTGTCATCTACTCTCCCTCCCATATTAATTATAACGTGTTGATCCGACATAAAAATTTATACGTGCGTTGAATTTTTATGAATTTTATTGAAAAATAATTTTTTTTTATAATAATGGGTTTATTGTAGCAGCTGAAAAATAATTTAGTATGTGTATCTTTTGAAAAATAATTTTGTAGCAGCTAAAAATAATGGGTTTATTGAAGTATCTTTTTTATACCAGATGAGGTTGATTTGATATTTTTTTTTATTTTAAAAATAGCATTGAAATACAAAAGACAATTAATTATATTTGATTATTCTAAAACTGAAATCAAAATTTTATAGGTTCCTTATACAATATATTAGACACTTGGGATTTGTATGATATCGTTATTGGGTTTTTTTTTTTGGGAAAAATTCTTAATAAGTATCCCTATATAATTTTAATTACACAAAAGTATCTTATTATAAATTCATTCTCATCTATTACCCATGATCAATTACAATCAATTACAATATAATTTTTTCCAAGTATAAAAATTACATCTAAACTTCAAAATTCAAAATTTTATTATTTTTAAATTCAATATTGACTTTTCTAAGATGACGACACCACCATGAAACATCACCACCATCGTCGACGCCATCATCACGATATTATGATGACGTATTGATTGTTGAGGTTAACGTACTAATTCCCACTTGCTGACATTCTCATTCACAATCGTTATCGTCTTTCTTTGTCATCAATTCTTATCGGAGAGAACGCCATGCAAGCACGTACTACAACTAAAAAAGAAATGAAATGGGAGAAGAAGCGATAATATGAATGAAAAAAACGTACTGTGATAAAATCAGACCTACTGTAATTTTTCGGTGTATTATGAACTTCTATTTTTTTTATATTTAAGCATTGCGTATAACATATTGTGCAAAATACACATATAAAGAATGAAGAAAGACGTACTTGTAAATCCCCAGAAAATTATGATCAAATAAATATTAATGAATATAAAAAAAGTATGACCAAATAATAATTATAATTGATAAACGTAGCGAGAATATGCGTTTTCTTCTTATATAATAAATTAAAAGAGAGAAACGAATTTTATTTCAAAGTTTTGAGACGTAACGTTATGTTCATAACATTAAAACTTGTGACGAAGTTGGGATACCTTTTGTTGCGAAGAAATTTGGAAAATTATATGTTAATTAATAACATGATTTTCCGAGCGTTGTGGTAAAATTTGAACGAAGGCTGTGGAAGATGTGGGATTAACTGGTCCTGCGATTAAACGGAACGGGGATTTTTTTTATTTTTTTTTTGAATTATTCCACCAATTTCCTTTCACTTTCTTTTCCTCCCAATCTCCAATTCTTTACTCTCCGTCTAACTCCTCCACCAAACCCACTACTCCCTTCCACCAAGCCCACTACTCCCTTCACCCACTTCTCCACCCAACTTAAGCACCAAGGGAAGTCCAGGAAGCCAAGACAAAGAAGCTGCACATCTCCCTCACTCTCCTCTTCACTTCACTCTTTTCTTCCTTCCATTGTTTTCTTGTTTATTTTGGATCAAGTAACACAGCAAGGCGGTAGAGAAGATAAAGACGCAGGGAGGATTCTCATTAGAGGAAGGAGAATAGACTAAGAGAAGGGGACACGAGCCACAAAATAAAGAAGAGTAAAGTCGAGCTAATCACGTCAAAGGAAAGCAAAACAAGCTCAAATCCATTTTAACAAGAGGGTGAGCTTTGTCTTCTCTGTTTATAACCTCTAACTGATCACACCGCCTGAGTTCTGGCACCGTCTGAATTCTGGCAGAAGGCTCACAGGCGTGAGCCGCCCTACCTCACGCCCGTGACCTACCTGGAACAATCCAGGAAAGGTTTTTCAATATATTTTATACATTGTATCAATCCATATACATATTATGACCGTTAAGATACAGTATTTGGACAAAGAAACATGGAAAAATTACGTAATTAATCGTACGTAGAGCCAAAAAGGGTTTAGTTTGAATAAAAATACGTAACAGCTTATGTATTTGTATAACATATATGATTATATAGTAACAATAAAACTTATGAAAGAATACAGAGGAAATAGTATACATACCTATGGATGTATAATCTATACGAATATGTAGCAATAACGGAATATACGTAAAAAAATACGTAATAACGTATGGATCGTATTTGTACTAATGCAGGAACAGGAAACATGATTTGATTTCACCAGTTAAAATAAACAAATCAAGGACCTGTCAATAAGGTAACGTTTAGATTCCTGATTTGGATGATGATACATGTTAATATACTAGTTGTATATTAATCCGTGATAGGTAGTTTTCCCCTGTGCACTATGTTATGTTGTGCCGTGTTATGTTTACATTTTAGTATTATTGTATGATTGTGTGGTAGCACTTGTAGCTTATCGCAGCTCATGGTAACCTAACCCTGATAGTCCTAATGCTAGGGTTTAGGTAGGTTTTTCTCCGTTAACCACGTACGTTATATGATTATGATATAGACAAGTATTAGGTTTACAAGGTTTGGCATACGATAATGGATAAAGGTTAGGGTTAATACAGATTAATCGTATAAATGATGTCATGTTAAACATGAACATGCAAAATGGGAATGAATTCATGAAAGGTGAGATTATCCTCCGAGTTTGTTAATCCTACTGATTTGTTACACTGTGGCTTGGTGAAAATGTCATGTTAAACTGTACAGGGATGAGTAGTTGCGACTAATCATCTTATACACGTAGACAATCCTGTGAGGTTATCAGTTGTGGGGTATCTCGTTGCAGGAGACCCTTGGGCGTCGTTACAGGTTGATCCCCTGTTTCGAGCGGCCCCAGACTTTAAGCTTGTAAAAGAAGCTATGGATTTAGATGTTTAGTCAAGATAACAGTGTTAACAAGAGGGTATCTATGGTCTGTTATGTATGTTAAAGATACGACTGATTTTATTGTAGTTTTAGGACATATTGTCCTCTCTTTCTTTCTTTTTTGTGCTTCCCCTGAAGAGGGGGCCGTCATGTTATTGAGCTCGTATAGCTCAAGGCGTTGCTTTTCTTCTATTTCTTGATTTTCATCTTTTCAGGTGTAAGACTTGAGGAAGGATTTTGATTAAGGTGTGATCCTGTTTGTAATATTAATGCTTGGGATAATATTTCTAAGTTTCTACGGTTTTAATATGTAATAAATAAGTAAGCTTGTAGATGTAGTTTGATAATGCTTTAAATGTATTTTCATTTGAATTTATTCTAAACCAAGTTAAGTTACATGACTTGGTTAAGGTTTGTGGGACCTTAGCGACGGTAATGCCACATGGGTTTTCAACAAAGGACATAAAAATCGAAACGTTACAGTACTATAGCCTTTTTTAAGACGTATTATTATATTACATTAGATTTTTTTAGTGAAACTCATCCCATTGTCGCCGCCACCCACCACCACTACACCGTCGTCGTCCTCGCCGTGCCGTCCACCATTACCCCATCGGAGGTACCAAACAAAGTAGATTAACAACATTTCACATCAACAACGACCAAACAAACTTCATCAACAATATTTCATATCAACATAGAATAATCGAAATTCTTAACAAAATCTGATCGCAACATAACCAACAAACTCAAGTCCACTTCTTTCACCTTCTTCACCAAAGCAGACCACGATAGAACCAGTCCAAGAAACACAATAAAGAAGAACGGCCCCCAAAAATCTAAATCTCGCAACGCCTTGCCCGGATCATCTTGGATTCGAAAACACGACGAGCTTCAAATTACTAATAATCCTCGATTGATCTCGCTTTACAATATTCCAAACCGGCTCGGTCAACGTGTTCGGTGCAGATCCGAACACGTTCATCCCGATCGAAGATGGAACAAACAGTAGGGACAGAAGGCGGTGGTTGAAATAATTGTTTTGTCTATTGAACACGACACCATATATGTGGAAAGTAATATTTCTTATCAACAAAAATTGGAAGAGATCTTATAAATCAGGAAAGCTCGATTTAATTTTAAAAAAAAATATATATTAATGGGGTACTTTCTTGGAAAAAATAAAGAGGGTGATATCTATCGGTAAATTTTTTTACTAGGTGATATCTTCCGATAATTTTTTTCTTTTTTTTCTCTTATTTTCACTACCTCGTCAATCAATTAGAATTGTTTATTTCTGTTTTTTTGTAATACCTCGAAAATCTCGTGACAAATTATTATCTCAAATAATAAATAAAATAATATATTATAAAACGTTATAATTTATACAACGGGGTTATAAAATTTTTTTGTCAAAAATCCTGATAAAATATGATATGGATAAAAAAAAATTGCATAAAATTTAATTTCACGACAATTAACCTGAATAATAAATAATCTTATGTATAATTTATTTTGTGGGGTGAGAAGAATTGTTTGATGATGTAATAAGAAAAGAATACAAAGTATGAATGAAATGTAACCTTAATACGCAAATACGGAAAAATATGGTCTTAATACGGAAATATCGTATTTATACGAAAATGATCTAAATCTAATTTTGACACTTATTTTCCTTTATATTCCACTTAGATTAAAGTAATTTTTCATTAAAAATCCACTAAATAATCACTAACTCTCCACTTAAATTATTTTAGTTAATTTAATTCTTTATATATACAAGTCATTTTTTTCCTTCAAATCTTTTACAAAAACACAATTAAACACTATTATCATATCAGATTATTGTTAGATAAGTCAAGAGAGGAAGAAGACGTTTAAGGATAGGAGAAAAAACTTGATGAAAAGACGAATACGAGGAGAATCCGTTATCATCATTGAGAGAAGGTAATCCGCTTGATTAGAAATTTTATGAAAAATTATATACTCATTGATAAATTTTGATATTAATATACGTTTTACTTTCACATATCTAGTTTCTAACAAAGTTAATAAATCATGATTCGAAGTTGAGAATTTTAAGTTATAAATCAAAATGTATAGATATGTCAATCTATAAAAAATTTGTTATAGAGATTATTTTATGACTTGATATGAAATTATATAGTAAGACTTATAAGACAAGCCTTATATCAATAAAAAGGTATGGAAGTCTAATTTTCATAACAGTTTACAAATAATTATTTGGAGTTGTATATAAAGATTTATGAACAAATTAGTGAAGTAAGGTCAAACTATTTGAACTAATAAAAAAAATATAAATTTGAACTAATTAACTGCTTTTATTGGTAAGGTTTTATGATAAAAATTTTAATTCAATAAAAATATTATGAAGTTTAGTTCATGTAGAATTTTACGAAATTATTTTTGAAGCTGTATAACAGAAGTTATAGATTTAAACGTGTCGAAGGGTCATGTTGAACAGAATCTGAAAATGAACCGCTATGACCCCGAAATATCTCTAAATGTTCACAAACATCTCTAATGATGATAAATATATAAAATTATCATCATGAATTATTAAAATAAGTATCAAAGATTTTTCTCAAAACTTGGCATCACCATATAACATTATTATGACGATTTTTCAAGAAGTACGAATAAATATATTTAATTTCATAACGTGAACAATCATTCACAAGGGTGTGTCTTAATATACATATCCTATTATATTATACGACTTGGCGACGCTGCTCGTCGTCACTTAAGGACGAGGTTGAACGTGTGCATGTCAAGAACTGTGATAAAAGATAACGTTTAGATTTATTGTGAATGGTGATGTATATTATTATATTATGAGTATTATACTATGTATTGGAATTTTTGGATGTAGTCACTAAATGTGACTGAAATAAAATACTGACTGTAACTGTTGTGTGTTATGTGCTAAATTGTGAGTGCTGTGGAGTGTTGTTACATGGTATATGTTATGCCTTATTTGTTGGTATAATGAGGATGAATGCATGAAAGGAGTGTAATTCCATAATTGATGAGATAACTCTGTGGTATAAAACACAAAGAGCGTTGTGTCTGTCACATGTGTTGTACAGTGGCTTGGTATGATGGTATCTTACTCTAGGAGACCCTGGGTTCGCGGATGTCCCTTTTGCTAAAGCTGAATAAAGCTTATCTATGAAATTGAATAAGTCTCGTCAAGGACACAATTATAACGTTGAGGGTATCTATTTTCTGTCGTCTCTGTGTGATCGACATGATGATAAGTACAACAAAATCTTGAATGAATTGTTGAGTGCAACATGCGTCAGACTTGGACTGCGAACCTGTAATGTCACAGTGTCATTGTCTCATTTTGTTTGATATGGAGGTGTTGACTGTAATTACCATAAAGGATATGACGGTAATAAATGACGTTGATAATGTCTGTAGTGTCAATGGACGCATGGCTTCGAGCATTGTTACGTGGTGTTAAGTGTGCTTATGTGATTATGGTGAATCATTGGTATGCTTATGATGATAATTGGGAATGACAGATTGGCATGATAATTCCAGAATGGTGAAACAAAAGACCCAAGTGGTCATTTTTTTTTCTTTTATTATCTTTTTCTCTCGTGTAACCCCTGATTAGGAGGTCGACACGTTATTGAGCTCCTATATCTCACGGTTACTATTTTTCTGTGTTTTTTCTTCTTTTTTTTATTATAAGAGCAAGATTTGAAGGAGAAGTGCGACCTAAGATTTGATGCTAGTTGTAGTTTATGTATGAAAGGTGTTCTGATTTTAAAAAGAGATGTAAATTTCGCTGCAAAGATGATATTCTGGGTTATAATTAAGTACATCAAAAGTTTCTAAACTAATGATGTATAAATAAACTTATCTTAATTCTTATGATTAAGTGAGAAAGTATAGTTTTTGACTAGTTGAGCATTAGGCCCAACGACAGTGACGTCATATGTATCATTATTAAGTAATGAAAAGCCGGGGTGTTATATTTCTATTTCTCAGATTGATGAATCGAAAACAAAAAAATGACAAAATTGGTATTAATTTATGTTTTTTGTTCCATTCGAATATAATATTTAAAATCTCTTTATAAAAAAATCAATTTATTGACATATTGTTTTCATTTTTCATTATTAGTTTTCCATTTTTATTATAGGTTTTAACTTTATATTTTGAAATTTTACATTTTTTACCTGTCATGTCCCAACTTATCTGATCCTTAGATTAAGTTTGTCCCATCCTGTTCCCAATGGTCGGCATGAGTTTTCTGAATTATTTATTTTTTGTATAGGAAATCTGGTTCCTCAAAATTTTCTCGTATTGTTTGTTCGTATCAGCATTTTGATATCTTGACGCTAGTTTCCATATCAGTCCTTTATGATCCGATATGTCTTGATTTTGGTTCAGTTCGATACGATAGATAAATTTTGCCTTTTCTCTATCATATCAAACTATGTTAACAAAAATCGACTCACTATAACAACTTATTTTTTATATAAAAATAGAAATAAAATAGATACATTATCAACATGATCTTCATTTTTTATCCTTTTTTTTTTCATAAGAGTTAGTCCAATACAACAATTTTTTTTTGAATGATCATATTTATAAATTGTCTATGAATAATATCAAAATGACTAAATTTATCTATATTGTTTTAATCATGTTATGTTAAATTTTAACATTTTTATTTTTTCATCATCTTTTTTCAACTACAATAACTAAGTTTGATGATGCAATGATGACATGACAAAATATCTATGACATTTTTAATGCTAAATTTGATAATATATATAACAAATATCATAATTTTATATGAAAAAAAGATAATATTCCTTTCGTTCTATAATACTTGTAATCTTTTGATCGGCACGAGAATTTCTGTGTGTGGTGAATTTTTGTGAAGAAAAAATATTTGTTAGGGATAATGAGATTATTGTGAAAGAAGATTGTGAATATATTGTAACAAAATATTATTGATGTGATTTTTTTTACTAAATATTAATAATAAAATTATAAATAAATTAAAATAATAAAATTATTATATATATTATGATACGGGAAAAATATACTGAAATACATATTCGATGATGAAATATTTTTGTATATGGATTTGAAATGCCAGTCCAGTGGACTTGCTCTCAATACCAAACATCCTTCGTCAATTTGGTGATATCACTATGGATAAGGTGCCGCTGCCAGTGGCATCCCTCACGTGAGACCACCGTCAACCACCGCCGCCTCCGACGCAATGTCTTGCATCGCCGGAAACCGCCTCCTTGCACCACCACTCCCACGCTCAAAGCCTCCTCCTCCTCCTATCGCTTCAACCTCACCTCTCTCCCTCGGCTCCTTCACCTTCACTCACCTCCTCCGCCTCCGTCTCCGTCTCCGAATCTCTGCTCGCATCCTCTCCTCCTCCTCCACCGTTTCCGCCTCGCTCCGCACTCTCGCTTTCTCGAGATTCGGCGGTTTCATCGACGACGACGACGAGGAGGAGGAGGAGGAGGAGGAAGAGGAGGAGCAGTTCGATCTATCGGACGATGAGTACGATGAGGACGGTGGTGCGTCCAGTTCGGTTCGTAAGGAGATCGATTTGTCGATGATCAAGTATTGTGTTCTCTAGATTTGGTTTTGAGTGTAGTTGTGTTGATGTTGTTTGTTCAATGTGGAAATTGGATGTGATTCTGTGTTTTGTTGTGGTGTAAAATTAGGGGGCAGAGTGTTAGACTGATTGATCAGAATCAGAAGATGGTGAGATTTTGTGTCGATTTGTCGTCGTTGTCTAGTTATTTTGTTTGATGAATTGTTGGATTGATGTTTCTGGTTAAATTTGATTGTTAGGTTGGAATTGTATCTAAGATTGTCGCCAAGCAGAAGGCTGAGGATGCTGGCCTTAATTTGGTATGAATTTTTTTTATTTCTTTAATGTCTGTCAACTCGTAATTGCTTCCTTTGATTCATCGCCTCGTGTGTGTGATACAAGTTTTGTGGAAATGGATCTTGGGATGGTTATTGGTTATTTTGGGTTAGAGGTTTTGGTTGGCCATGACTTGAGAGATTATTAACGGTATACAACTACGATCGTGTATTGTGTTTGGTCTTGTAACTTGACGGTTTCAATAATACGTTTGATATTTGAGTTGAAACTCTATATCAGTGGCAATGGAAAAAAAGAGTAGTATACATGCATGAGAAAATCCATTAAGAAATAAGAAAGGCTTTTAAGTTGACATATAGACAATAATTCATACTTATGGATTACATTGGCCTAGCTTGGACATCGAACTCCGTTGTCGGGCTCCCCCCTGTGGCCCTGTGTATGGATCTACCATTTTTGATGACAAACTTGTGGATATTTTTTTGTTGGGCAGGAGATCAGCTAAATATCTTATAGAGCTGAAGGGCTCCCCCTCCCACTATTTTCAAGTTTGTGGTGCTGTGATGTTAGGCTTAGTAGGTACTATGTAGAAATTTCATGTTATATGGGAAAAAGTTTTTTACACTAAACTTTTATTAGTTCATTTTCTTTTGTCTTTGATCTCCCCGGAGGTTGTGGTGGCATAGTTACTTTTTCTAACTTGGCACTGTGGATCCATGATATTAGTTCTCTAATTGCCTCTCCATGAGTTGAGGCATCAGTAATCTTGCTATGTTCCCTCATTTGAAGATTATTGGTTTGTCTTCTATGAATCTGCAGGTTTTTTTACTTACCGAAGCAATAATTCCATATAGGCTACTGAAAACAAAAAACAAGGACACTTTATTTTATATCATTGTATTTGAAGTGTTAACTAACTACTAGATCAATTTATGCTATGATTAACTGCTTCTCTCTTAGTTTCACCTTATAATAAGCCTTCTAATTATCTTAATATTTCCTTGTGGTATGTCAGAGGCTTCCTTTCCAGCTGCTGAATCTTTCTGGACAAATGGGGTTTATACTACTAAATGCTTCGTATGATGCAGGTGATAGTTCAACTTGATGCAGATCCTCCAGTAGTGAAAATCGTGGACTATGAGTATGCTATCGACCTCTCTTTGTTCTTTTGACTTGAATAGAATGTTGGATGTTTCCCATTCTGCTGCTAAACCAATGACACTAGTTTCAACCATATATATAGCATATATGATTAATATATTATTAAAACTTTAAAGATAATCTTTTATACATGGATACTATATTGTGTTTTTTTAAGTCCCAACCCATATATTAAGTTTTTGAGGTTCATAGTCTTTATAAACCCATTAGTCCCAATTTATCAATAGAAAAATTGTGATTATTTTAAAAACACACATTAAGCATTGGAAATCCAATCATACATCAAACATTAAAAGATAATAAGCCCATAGTCATTAAAACTCCAACTCATATATTAATCATTAGAAGCCAATAACCTTAAAAGTCCATTAGGCTCAATTTACCAACAAAAAAAAAAAAAAAAGTGATTGTAGCATTATATATTTATATAGATTTGGTTCTAGTGTAGGTCTTTTCCAACAACTTAACTGATATCCATTTACATATAAAAAAAAACATCATAGACTGAAAAAAATAGTGGAGGCATTGATAAAATTTCATGATGTTATCAAATATAACTGTTATAATGATATATCTTTAGTTTTATGTTGTTAGCACAAAGCGTATCTGCTTTAGTACTTATAGACATGATCATCCAATGCTGATGGTATATTTTTGGGTGATGAGCATATGTTGTAACAATCTTTTTTTTTCCCATGTAAAAAAGTTACTCTAACCTTATCTCCCATACCCATACTACGATAACCTTGTCACTGCTGGCATCAAAAAAATTTTGAGTAGATCTGTCTCCTGTTGGCATAAAAAAAAAATTGAGTAGTATGATATGGCTTATCATAATCTTACAGAAGATGATGTACACGACAGATTGGAATGACGCGTCGTATTCATGTAGTCGATCTCACTTGATGGGATAAAGGCTTGATTTGTTGTTGTTGTTGTCTCCTGAAAGCTGAATACAATCTTCTTGATCCAGTCTTCTTGATCGATAAAAAAATAGTAGTAATCACTGATAAAACTATAATATTATATAATATAATAAAGTAAAGTAACCAATCTTCTTCTAGGATCAGTTTGTTTTTATATGGCCTAATGCCCTGAACTACTTGTAGCTATCTTTCTCATTATTTCATTCTCTTTGACGTCTTGTCCATTTGAAGTTGATTCCTATCCTCATTTCTCCGCAGCAAATACAGGTACGAGACACAGAGAAAGAAAAGAGAACAACAGAAGAAAACTGGTAATTATCCTGTCTAACTTGACATTCTGCATATTGTGATTTGCTGCAATGTTTCAATTGTGTGAAGGCAAGTCTCCCAACTCTGGTTTTGAATGTCAGGCAGTAAAGCAACCGTCAAGGAGCTTAAAATGGGGTAGGACGTTGGCCTTTTTGGTCGGGTTATCAAGTCCTCACACATTTCTCCCTTTCAGCCAATATTCGAAGTGAGTCTCATGGTCTCATCCAGTGATTCATATTATATCTTCTTGACAGTTGCAAAATTGATGTCCATGATTATAATGTGCGTTTGAGAGCTGCGCAGAAGTTCCTTAGAAGTGGTCACAAGGTGCTTTTTTCTTCCCTATTTCCCATACATGTCTGTATTGGCCTCTGAATGTTGCGTGTATGAATGTTGTAGGAGCGTACTGTCTTGCATATGTTTTTTTCATGGTTGTTTGTGCGCAGGTCAAAATTACTGTGACCGTAAAAGGCCGTGAGGAAGATTACAGGGACCAAGCTATAGAACTTCTCCAACGATTCCTGGATGACATTGGGGAGGTATGGCTCCATGTCCATCATGACTTTTCATGTTCCGCAATGTGGTTGGAAAATCCTTTTTGTACAGAGTGGTGAGAGCGTTAGAGTAATCGGTATAAATCCTTATGTTGTTGGGTGTTATGTCCTGTACGTAGCTTGGAATCCAAGAGACTGAAAACTCGATGGAAAGAAACGTATACATGGTTCTAGCCCCAAGCAAGGTAGCTGCAGCATCACGGAAACCGAATGAACCACCAAAAAAAAAGGGGAAGTTACGTGAGAAGAATTTGTCAGCCGGCATCTAAAAGTGTTCCAAGCATTTTGAGAGGAGTTCCTCAGCACAGCATTGTTGGTCTATTTGTTTATTGTACCCGAATACAGCAACGCCATGGGAAGAGCAACGTATGGCATGACCAGAACACGAGACATGTGACAGTGTTAAACATGCAATTGTAGAATCAGCTTCATGATTTGTAATTTTGGCATGTATTGTAGAAAATACTACTCCGTGTTGGAATATGATCATACGTCTGTTTTGGGGCCTAGGTTAACTCATGGCACCAGATGGTGTGGTGAGGTATGATTTTGTGGATGTAGTCTGTTGAAAAGGGTCGAACAGGGTTTGTGTGCGTTCTATATTGGAAGTAGTATAACCGATGGTACCAAAGACCCTGATTGGAAGCCTTGTGCTTAGAGCTGTATTGGAAAGAGAAAAATGTTCTTGATTGAGTCGAAGAAGTCTAAGTTGGTCCCTTTTAAAATTTCATGGATTGGAGAGATTCGGAATAGGTGTTGCATGTTATATTTGGTAATATTTCCTTTAATATCATATGCATGTTATCGACCTGAAAACAATAGTGATCAGGTCCATGTAGGAAATCGTATACGTTTAAATGTGTATGCTTCGACCCCAACATGCTGATGTCTTCATGTTTGCCATTGGTTGTCCGACCCTGTCTTCGGTGGACTAGATAGACGTTTGTAGCCGTTGTAGTTGGGTTCGTGATTACTATTGTATACATAAATGAAAAAAGTAGTGCTGATTTTATATTGTTAAAAAAGTAACGTTAACAATACAAATATTGTAAGACTATTTTACATGGATTACCTATAACGGCGCTGTGTGCTAAGAAAGTAACGCCGTGGAAGTCTGACGAAAACTCTATTCGAACTGTGCTTAAACAATGACTATCGTTATCAAAAAAGCAAAAAAGAAAAAGGAAGAAGAAAATGTCAGTTGCAGTTTCTAACTTTCCAAGAAAGAAAATGGCATCGTGGCCGATTCGATCAGTGATCACTCTCTCTCCCAACGATACTCACTGTTACAATCAATTTGAATATCAAAACCCTCCCAAATCCACTCAAAATATATGTTTAAATACTCAAAATCTAACACAAGTTTTCTTTTCCCTCTTCTTCGTCAACTCGAATAACCCTAAACTCAAATCCATTGAATGATTCCGCGTTTCGGATTCGGAGATCTCAGCGAGAAATGCGAGCGCCGGCGACGATTTATACGCCGGAGATCGGATTCATTGCAGGAACGTCGATTTTGATTCACCATGATCGTTTTCTGAGGTAGAATGTTACGTTTTGTTTTTGTTTTTGTTGGATTTCGATCGATTATGATGTGATCTGTCATGTGTATAGAAGTTTGAACTATAGTTGTCTGATAGTTCGATGAGATTATGTCTAGTTGATTGATTAGTGAAACTGAGTCGAGCATTTACTGATTTGGCCATTGATGAAGCTTGAGGAATACTCCGATGATGCTTGGATAGTTGGATATCTTTTGTAAGAGCAGCGTAATATTTCTAATGGTAGTAGAGCAACTTCCAACGATAATTCTACCGGGATTCTAACCAGGCTGCGTACATCTCGGCCTCTCTGAATCTATGTTGATAGTAGAATGGCTTCGATGGATTTTGACGATGAAATAGTTATCTGATACTCTCTTCGATACTTAGGATCTAATGTGTGTAATGCTATTTTTCAGAAAAAATAAGAATTCTAAGAGCACAAATTGGTACGTTGTTTTAAGAACCAGAAGAAGGGTTAAAGTATCTGGTAACTAAATCATTAGTCCGTAGTATTTCAACGAACAAATGAAGTTTTGTAGGACGTTCATGTGAGTGGATGTTAGGGGAGCGTTAGGCTCTTAGCAAACTGTAGCCGTTTTGATGCTCACCACGAAAAGTTCTTCTCATGGACCTGTTTTAGGCAGGAGCCTTTGGCATTGAGACCGTGTGTTCTATGTGTCTTTCAGTGGGCACCCCAATTGAAAATCAAATGCGGAAATGCATATTGGATAAGTAATTTGTCCATACTGATGAGAGCTATTGACTGAAGCTTACTCCATTTTTCCATTGTTCAAGAGTAACTCTGCCTACTGAAAGCTGTTCTACATCATGGCTGACCGATCTAAGTCGTTGGGAACTCCTGAAATGGGCGTTGCTATGCTGAAAGAGACTTTTCACGCTCAACAAGATCTGCTTCAACAGCTATACACTGAGTTGGACGAGGAGAGAGAGTCCGTGGCCACTGCAACAAGCGAGGCAATGTCCATGATGTTGCGTCTGCAAGGTGAAAAGGCTGCTGTTGAAATGGAAGCATGCCAGTACAAGAGGATAGCAGAGGAGAAGCTGTTTCATGCTGAGGAAGCTCTTGAGATTTTTGGAGAACTTATATATCAGAAAGAAATGCAGATTGCCTCTCTTGAATGCCAAGTTCAGGCATATAGATTCAAGCTCCTTAGTATGGGATGTAGCGATCTGGGTGTCAGTGAAACTCAGTACCCAGAGAACATGCTGATGAGGAATGATATTTGGGGAAACGAAGGAGCGCAGCGACCCTTGAGAAGAGGTAATTCCGTGCCTGCATTCTTTTCGAAAACCGGCCGGTGCTCCACTCCAAGAGAAAAGTCTAGAGAAAGTAGCCCAATAACACTGGAGGAGATCAAAGAGCATGATCTCGGTGCTGATAGGAGGCTGGAGAGCTTTAGTAGCAAAGGGGAATCCGATTCATATTAGGAGCAGATCAGGAAGTTGGATGAACGAGTGAAAGACTTATCAGCCTATGAGGAATTTGGTGAAAACGGCAAGTCCACTGGGATGAATGGGATACCCAGGTCTCATTCATCACAGTCGCAAACGAGTATACACTCACCCTATGATCCAACAAGGGAGAAGCTACCTGCTACACCCAATAGGCGTACAAAGGATGGAAGTCCATCAGTGCTCGAACCTAGAAGTCGAAAATTACCAAACTCCACTGAGGTCCAAGATATCTTCGAAGTTCCTCTAACTTGTCAGTATGACCAAGGTGCATTGGAGAGAAAGGAGAAGAGTAAGTTGAAAATCGAAGTTGATTACAGGCTTGGGACGCCTGATGTGCAGGAAGTTGTTAACTTGGAAGATAATTCTGATAGAAGCAGTTTGGGCAAGAGACTGTCACTGTCTTCAGATAGTGATAATAAATCTTCTAAACCAATAGATGCTGCTAGCATTGACCGTGAGTTGCACTGCAAACGTCCTGCTGTTGCTGATCTTGAGTTTCAGCAGCTGAACTGGAGGTTAAAAAGTCTCGAGGATGAAAGGATCACGACCCGGCATGAAATTACACTTGAAACGGGGTATGAAGGACTGGAACTGTTGAAGGAAATTAAGGCGAAGTAATGAGCTGGAAATCAAGGAATCGGTCTCCTTCAGGACATCCAGGACTTGCCTCTCTTTCAGAGGTATATTTTTAAGTACATGACTTGTAGTTCACCGTTATGTGTTATTATCCTGTCTCCGATTTTTTCTTCTGTTTCTTGTATGGCTTTTATACGATCAGACATTCTATTCATCGAGGCTTAAAGTGATCAGCTTACCACACAGTTTACAAAATTTCTATGCAACAAACTAACATGGCGAGTGCCTGACTCCATCTCCAGGTTCCATAGTAGTGTAGGTTTATCCCGAACCCATTGGTTTACCTGTTAGGCATATGATGGATAGCATCCTTGAGTTCTGACATCATAGATGAGGAGTTGGCGCTTGTTTAAAGCGTACGTAAGAAATCTTGATGTCAAATTTTTCCTTCCATACAGGCCATGCTGCATTTCTGGCTGTAACCTCGGAGGCTCGGACTGACACTTTCTCTTCGTACATGATCACTTCCCTTCATCATCCTTTTGATGCTGGCAATCGACCAAAGCGGCTGACAGATGTGCATAATGATTAACCAAAGGCTTCCATCGTTTCTTTGAAGATGGATAGCTGATGAAATATATACTTCTAATACATGTCTATACTCAGTGTGAAGATTGATGAATACAGTGTGTAGCAGTATATGTGTGTGACAGTGTGCAGCTATAGAGGCTGTTTGTCTCCGGATTTCACAATAAAGTAGTATTCTGCAGCTTTCTCCATCTTTCATGTACACTGGAGCTGTTCGCGTGTGCATATTAGTCAGTGAAAAGCAATTCATCTACATTTAGTGGTTGATGCCGGAGAGTAGAAGTTCAATAGCTTCAGATTTCGGTTTTGAGTTTCAGCTTTTCGAAAGCAACGTTGCTTGATATGTCAATAAAATCCTGTAAGTATGGTTGGCGCTTTTGTGAAGCAGAGTGATGGTTGATTTTTCGTGGATATTGGTTATTCCATTGTTCTCTGTTGAATATTTGTTCCTCCAGCTAATGTTCTCTGTCAGACACTGCCGACTCCCTGCAGGTTTCAGAAGATTCAGTTGGAACTTGGAGTGGGAAATGGACTGAGCTTTGGACCTCCCAACAGTAGCTCAAGCCCACAAACCGAAACAACCGCAGCCCGTGGGCCGAATTTAGGCCCAATTTCTCCAGCCCAAACCCACAAACACAAAAAAGAAAAAGAAAAAGAGAGAGCAAATATCTCATTCTCCTATCTTCTTCCCAGTATAGGGAACCAGAGAGGTTTATCCGCGGTTCTTCCATCTCCTCACCCACACACACACACCTCTCCTCACCTCACCCTGCAATGGTGTTCTAATCTTCTTCATCTTCACTGGATTGCACTGCTCAACAATGGCGTCAACCACCTCATTTTCCGCAATTCCACACATCCCCACACCAAAACCCAGAAACCCCATCAAACCCATCCTCACCCATCAAATTCCCCTCAATCCCAGAACCCTAGTCCTCTGCCTCTTCCCCTCTTTCTCCCTCGCTTCCCGGTCCTCCGCTTTTGCCTCCTGCTCCGTCTCCCTCCGCTCCAACTCCAACTCCGCCCTCAGGGACAAACTAGAAGAGGAAGATAAAGATGAGGTTGTCGGGTATCGCGGGATGGGATTGGAGACACGGGTCCTGTTCAAAGCAGAAGAGGAAGATGAAGATGAGGTTCTCGGGTATCGCGGGATGGGATTGGAGACACGGGTCCGGGTCAAAGAAGAAGAGGAAGATAAAGATGAGGTTGTTAGGTA
>JAOVYX010019977.1:0-17655 GCA_035668315.1 Drosera spatulata
TCTTCTTGCATGGCATCAATCCAGTTTGGATCACTTAGAGCTTCATTTATTGTCTTTGGCTCCATTTCTTATATGAAACATGCAGGCAGGCACTCTCTGGTTGTTGCTCTTCTAGTCTGCACAGGTGCATCCTTGTCTCCAAGGATGTCATCTTGTGTATGTGCCTTGATCCATCTCCTTTTGTCTTGATCAATGGTTATGCTTTCCATTGTTGTTGTATTGTGGACTGCACTGACTCTGCTGCATTATTGTTCTCTTCAGTGTGTGTGTGTAGACTGCTCATCCTTTTCTACAGCCTCAGAGCTCTTGTCTGCATCCTGTTTAACATCTATGCATGCACATTCCTCATCAAAGACATTAGCATCACGCATGGATATTTTAGATTCATCAAAAGATACATGAACTGACTCCTCAACTGTTTGTGTTTTTTTTTTTTTTTTGTTGTATACTCTAAAGGTTTTACTAGTTGTAAAGTATCCTAAAAAGGTTCCCTCGTCTGTCTTAGGGTCATATTTTCCCAGATGATATTTGTCATTGTTATGTAAGTATGAAAGTATTTGACACTTGGTGTCTTTCCTTTCCATAGTTCATAGAGGGTCTTCTTGTGCGGGTTATGTATGAGGCACCTATTCTGAACATAGCATGTAGTGTTTATTGTTTCTGTCCAGAAGCATTTTGGTAAATTAGCATCAGTAAGCATTGTTCTAACAGATTCAATAAGTGTCCTATTTTTTCTTTCTGCTACACCATTTTGTTGAGGTATTCTAGGTGCTGAAAAGTTATGTTTAATGTCTTGGTCATTGTAGTAAGCATCTACTCCTGTCTGATCAAATTCAGTGCCATGATCACTTCTGATTGTGATTATTTCAGTACCTTTCTCATTTTGAACTTGTTTTAGAAATCTAGTTAACAGATTATAAGTTTCACTCTTTTATGCAAGAACATTACCCATGCATATCTTGAATAATCATCTACTATAACTAAGGTATATTTCTTTCTATTCAAACTTTCTACATCCATTGGACCAAAAAGATTCATGTGCAGTAGTTCTAATACTCTAATTGATTCTGATGAGTTTAGGGGTTTGAAACTTGTTCTACTCTGCTTTCCTTCTTGACATGGTCTGTACAGCTTATCCTTTGTGATTTTGATTTGAGTAAGTCCTCTCATCAGGTTTTTTTAGGACAATTTAGCTATTGTTTTGAAACTCAAGTGTGCTAATCTCTTATGCCATAGCTAGTTTGTATCTTCTACATCTTTTGTATAAAAACATGTAATTTGTGCTGATTGAGATGAATTCAAGTCTACCGCATAAATATTTCCTTTTCTAGTTCCTATCAGTTTGACTTCTTTGATGACTTTGTCTCTTACTTGACATGATTCATGAGAGAAGAAAACATCATAATTTTGTCACATAATTGGCTAATGGAAAGTAGGTTATGTTTTAAACCTTTAACATAAGGTACATCTCTAAAGATTAAGGAATCTGTATCAAGGGTTCCATAACCTTCAGTTTCACCTGTTTCGTCTTCTCCAAAGATGACTAGGGGTCCTTCCTTCTTTTCTATAATCTTTTAGAATGCCTTGTTCCCTGTCATATGTCCAAAACAGCCACTGTCCAGATATCATGTTCCATCCAGTTGTTCGTGCAGTAGAGCATTAAAAGCTTGTACATGGTACCCACAAGTATGGATCCTTACTTGTTAGTTTTGGGCATCCACACTTGAATAATTTTCTTGTATGGAGTCCAACATTCGAATGACTTGTGGCCAGGTTTGCCACAAGTATAGAAGTAGACCGTTGGTCTTATTATCCTAGGTGGTCTGCTAGGATTTCTCCACCTCTTCTGCTGCATTCTTCATGTGCAAACAGACTTTAGATGTGGTTCTCTCCATACAGTATTGGAAGTATTGTTCCATATTGAATAGTTTGGTGCATACTAGGGTCTATAAGTCCGTTTACTGGTTTCAATCCTATGATTCCGGGCATTCTGCACCTTGTGGTGTTCCATACCAGTTCATGCTGGTTCTTTGATCAAGGATTTAACCATTTGAGTTTGAGCAGTAGAGACCTTGCTCCTCTGCTCTCCTTATTCACTAGAGGCTTTACCCTTCTGCAAAACTTTTGTAGAGGTTTGCTTTGCCTCTTTCTGACTGGTTGTGATGTTGTTAATCACTTTTGAATGTGACATGTCATTCAACTAGTCCTTGTAACCTAAACCAGTGGAATCATGTGAGGATTGGCCCATGTTTAGCATCTTTTGTAAGTTTAGGGTCTTTTTATTCCATGTATCTACTCCAGCTTAAAGCTCAGCATTTCTCATTGTGATTGTTTCCACTACTGCATTGAGAAACTTTACCTTTTCATCTGATTTCTTTGGCTCATTTTGAGCTACTGCTAGGTCAATTGTTATGCAGTCAATCTCTACATATGCTAGATTGTAATTCTCTCTGAGATTTACAATCAGCACGAGATTCTGTTTATGTTCCCTTGAGAGGAAAACAAAGCTTTCAGAGGTTTCTTGAAGTGCCTCCTGTAGTTCCTCTAAAGTAGCGTCTGAGTTAGAGAGATCAAATACCTATTGTTTTTTGTCATTCTTTGCCATGAGGCATAACTGAGAATTAGAGATCGTTTCTTCATCATCTGAGTCTGTCTCACTCCATGTTTTAGCAACATAGGTCTTGCCCTTTTCTTTCCTTGCAGAGTTTCCTTTGTTGTATTCCTTTTTGTTCCTCTGTGCAGTCGATTCCTGTAGAGGTCGTCTGCATTGTGCAGCTAAGTTCCCTGGTTTTCCACAGTTATAGCAGACCTCCTTCTTTGCTTCATTGCCTTTGGTTGAGAAGTTCTTGATATTTTTTCTTGAACAGCTTTCTGAACTTCTTGCCCATCAGTGCAAGTTCTTCTGATATTATTTGTTCACTTGGAGACGAGGTATCACTAGTTTCCTCTTCTTGCATGGATCTCATAATCCTTTCTCGAGCCTTGAAGGCCAGAGTCTTTTTTCTAGCCTTATCAATCTGTCTCTTCTGCTTTACTTCCAGGTTGTATGTATGTAGCACACCATATAGTTGTGCTAAGGACATCTTTGTAAGATCCCTGGACTCCCTTATTGCTGTGATCTTTGTTCCCCAAATCTCATCAAATGATCTCATGAACTTCAGGTTGACTTCCTTGTTATCAAAAATCTTCCCTAAAGTTTTGAGATTGTTGATGAGTACATTGTACCTCTCATAGAAGCTAGTCAAATTCTCATCAGATCTCATTAAGACCCAATCATATTGCTTCATCAGGACATCCTTCTTGTTTTCCCTGATTTCATTTGTTTCTTCATTCCTGAGCAGTAGAGTGTCCCATGCTTCCTTTGCAGTGGTTGTATGAACTACTATTTCAAACATATCACCATCAAGAATTTTGAGTATTTGATTTCTTGCTCTTCTGTCCACTAACACCAAATCCCAATCCTCTTTTGTCCAGAGAGACTTGGGCTTGTCTGCTTCCCTAGATGCATCAACTGGATCTAGCATCTTTGAAATATATGGCCCATCTGTGATCACATCATGTATGCTTTCATCAATTGAATCCAGATGTGCAAGTATCCTTAACTTTCAGTGATTGAATTTGTCAAAAGAGCATACGGATGGTTCTCCACTGTTGGGGCATTTAGGTAGCTTTGGAGGAGCCATGATTTCTTCAAAAAATAAACTGTTAGTAACTTCTTTGCACAGATAAAATCAAAGATATGATCTTTTCTTTCCAAAACTGTTAAGTCCAGATGGTCAAGCTCTGATACCAATTGTAAGATTCACAGGTATAACCTAGAGGGAGGTGAATAGGTTGTTCTGATACCAAGCATGTATACGCCCCGTAATGAATATGATTGTCATTATGCATCATTTGATTCGACCTGTAATGTACTCAATTTTGAGCTAACATGTAGGATGAACTGAGTTAAAAGTACTATATACTCAATCGCAGGTTGTATTGAAGTTTTCATTATTATTAAACATCATATGGACTCTTATGCCCCGTTTCCTCATATGAAGCAAAGGCACAATTATGTCTTGCTCATGCAACTGTAGCGTAGTGCTAATTAAAGTGGTATTCTTCTGGGTAACGTGTATGCAACGCTGCGAAAGAAACTCTCATTTGACGTAACAACTGTAGTTACCCGGACGGACAAAAAGAATGACCTGTCGTTAACGACTTGAATTCTTTTAGCAAAGTAGGCAGGTAGGTTAAACTTAAGAAGAGAATAATTACTGATCAATACCCAAACCCAGCCGGGACAAAAACATTCCCGTCATCTGTTCCCGCTTGTGCTAATTAGTTGAGATAGTATGTAATCTCATCATGACGGTGATCTTCGAGGTTGAGATAGTATGTGATCTCATCATGGGGGTGATCTTCGATCTTCGATCTCGCTGTTACTCGATCCTGGAAGGCGTCGAAATTCCTTTGAAGAGCATCATAGTTTCGCTCCAACCTTTCGTAATTGTCGGTGAAGAAATCCATGGAGCGGTCCAACGAGCGAAAAATGAGGCAAATGATTACAAGCCAGCTCTTCATCGTGCCCTTCTTCCTCTTCTTCTTTTTCATTATCAACCACTTCTTCTTTGGCTTGCGAAGATATTGGTTGTGAAGACTTCCATCTGGCCTTAATGATTTTGAGATCATAATAATCCTGTCTTTTTGAATCCTTGACTTGCTTCTTCGTCACATTCCTTGGATGAATGAGCTTCAATATTCCGGTTTCCAGATTCAAGGCACACTTAAGGGTAACAAGATGAGCCGAAGACCCCAAAACCTTAAATGTGTTTTCTACCTTCTTCTCCTTACTCAAATCAGAACGATGATACTCAAGAATTTGGGAAATATAATTCCTAAATGCAAGAGCCTTTCCATGATCTTTAGCACACTTATGCATTTGATAAAGGAGAAAGAAAGGAAGATTGATCAACCATTTCACAACCGACGCATACATGAGCAAAATCTCATTACGTGTTGGATCATCCATCCCCCCGGTTTTTCCCTTCAACCATTGATCAACTATAAGATACAAAACTCTCATTTCGGGATCTAGTTCATTGACATGAAAGGCATAGGGATTTGTGATTTCACATTTCAACAAAGTTTCATAAGCCTTCCTACCGCTAAATCCCTCAACCATCTCCCAACAATTTTGTTGTATCTCCGCTATTCCTTCAAAATTGATCCTCAAAGCTTTCCCAGCAATCTTCGGACTGAGCACAATGTTTCTACCCTTAACCCATGATCTATAATGACAAATTCTATTCGGGATAGGCTCAAAGTCAGCATAAAATAATTGCACAATCTTCGGATAGCATCTAGTTATCCTATTGGTCACCAAATCTTTCCAACCTTGAGCTTCAAACCAATCACTAAACCTCGGAAAGTTGTTTTGCTCAAGTCAAACAAGATCAATCACATGACCATAAGCAAGTTCCATCTTCAATTCTGCATTATATACACCCTCATAATGATCCGAAAGAAACTCTAAAGTGGTACTAGATTGACTACCTCCTCCCGTAGGGTCGATGTTCATGGCTCTTGGGATCTCGGCATTCATCGTGTTTTTTCTACGAGAACCACCGGTATTTCCATCAATCTTCAACTTCTCCACGGCCCTCTTCCGTCCCCTTCTTTTTTCCCTTTCCCATCTCCTTTACCTTTCCCTTCCCCTTGTCATGATTCGTCGCTCTAATAGGATTACGACGGGATGCACCACGTCCGGGTTGTGGAGGAGATGACGTCCGCGATACATCGGATGCATTGTAATCATCATCCAATCCGTTGTTATTACCCGGTTGTCGTCGACCACGCATGGAGATGAAAACGAAAATTAAGAGTGAATTCGTGAGAATCATTGTGTTTTGATGAAATTGATGCGTAGGAATTGAAGAACGGGTGTAGATGTGATGAGATTTTGGGAGATTTGGAGTCAATTGGATGTAATTGGGGATTTGGGTGTGTTAGGGTTTGATTGCCAAGAGAGAGAATTAGGGAAAAGGTGAGGGGAAGAAGAAAGGGTCGGGGAGTTATAGAACAGATCTGGAAAAAACAGTCAACGATTTTTCAGAAACCGTCATCGGTTTTGGTGTTCCTGTTTGAGTTGCTCTCAGTGTTGGAAAATCGATGGCGGTTTCTAATGTTCTGAAATAAGGTGCTCTCAGTGATTTGAAACCGTTAACGGTTTCAGAAATCTGTGATAGTTTTGATGTGTTGCAGTTTGAGGTGTTCTCAGTGATCCAAAACCGTTGACGGTTTCAGAAACCGGTTACGGTTTTGATGTGTTGCAGTTTGAGTTGCTCTTAGTGATCCAAAGCCGGTGACGGTTTTGATGTTTTTTTTCCTTGTAATTGATATTTTTCTCATCAAAATCGTTTACGATCACAAAAAAATAGGGGTGGATTTGTGATGCGTTTTTTATGTTGCTCGATTTTGATCATTTCATCGTGATTCGTATAATACTAAGCCCAAACTTATATAGGTCCTGGGCAGAACCTTGGTACTTTATTAATTTTACACAAAAATACAAGATGAGGGTGACATAAAACCTTACCTCATGAACTAATTTAACATTATAAAGCAATATTGCTACATACATTAATCAAAGACATATGAAAAAATTGTTCCAAAGAAGTCACAATGTCTTCCATCTCTTCCAAACTCCCATCCGAATTGGAAGTCCTCTCATCGGCTTTCTTGTCTTGCTTTCGGTATCTAGTATCAAGATAATCCTTTCAACACACCAAGCACTCCAAAGATTCGGGACATAGCCGGTTTCTTCTATCATCAAGCACTCGACCACTAGCGGAGAAGCATGACTCGAACGCCACCGTGGAAGGTTGAGTACTAAGAATATCACGTGCCATTGCTCCCAAAATAAGATAGTGCACGGAAGAAAATTTTCACCAAGATAAGATATCAAAATTAATTAAATAGTTGGGAGACACGAAAGCAATGAAGTCATTTTGTTGATATAAGGTCAATTCATGTGCACTATTAGACTTCTTCTTCTTAACAAGATTGTAAAGATATTGATATTTATCCTCATTTTGTTGGTGTGAGGAACTACTAGCACTAGAAGCTCCATATGAGACAATTTGTTGTCTTCCATATTTGTTGTCATAAATATGAAATATTTCATTCATAGCATCCATAAATTGCTCTATTTTATCACTAAATCTTATTCCTAAGTTCTCATCTATTGCATCTAATATGTTTTCTACCCCTTGTAACTTTATTAGGGGATTCAAAGCAAATGCAATGGAAAAAAGTGGAGGGATATCCTGGGAAATTTAGCCTCCATTTTTGCAATGACATGGATAAAAGATCCTAAATATCTATAGTCATATAACAATCTAGCTATATTAAGCAATTCAGGAAGAACAAGATGAGAAGTGCGATAATAAACATCCGAAAATTTTACCGTTGCCTCGTAGAAGATCTCCAACAAGTTGCACAAACATTGTGCAATGTACCAACATTCGGTTGAATGCTTCCCTTCCGTAAACTTTGAGATGACGAATTGGTTGTACATCTCCTTGTATTGCATTGCCCTCTTCAACATCAAATACGTTGAGTTCCAACGATGTTGAACATCCAACAACGGTATCAAAGGCTTCATTCCCATCTCCTTGCATAAAGACTTGAGTTCCTATACTTTCTTGTCACTATTATTAGCAAACATCAAAACATCACGAATACATTGCACATAGTGTCCAATAGTTTCATCTTTTAGGCCATCTTTAACTATAAGGTTTATCACGTAACAACATCACCTAACATGGAGTAACACACCATCACACATAGGATCCAAAGCGGTTTTAAACAATTGAACCGTTCCATCATTGTTTGAAGTATTATCAAAAGATATACTCAAGATCTTGTCAAACAACTTAAACTCACGTAGAATGGACAAAATCAAATTATAAATTTCCTCGCTACTATGAGGATAAGGAAATAATTTAAAAACAATGATACGTTTTTGTAAGTACCAATTGTGAACCCAATGAACGGTCAAACATAAGTTACTTGAAAACTAGTGGTCCAAACATCGGAGGTAACATAAACTTTTCCATCATAAGCAAAAAACATTTGTATCAATTGTTTCCTTTTATCAAGGTAAAGTTTTGAAGTATCCGATCTAATGGTGTTTGGTTTTTTTTTATACGTAGGTTGTAATGCATTTTTAACATACCTAATAAATTTAGGATTATCCGTAAAACTCCAAGTTAGTTCATTATGGACTATAGATTCGGCCAACATTTCACGTTGGCGGTCGGGATTATATGTCCACAATCTGTCCTCATTATTCAATTGGGTTTGTCCCTTAGGGATATTGTCTTCTTTCATAAAACAAGTTTTTCCATGTCATAACAAACACGAAGTATCTTTATCCGTTGAAAAGATCTTAGCACAACATTTTGTACTTAACTGCGGTCACCTTCCCATTTTCTCGAAATACGACCAACACTCCGAGCCTTTCCTTGATGAAGAAGCAACGAATGCAACGTTTGATTGTCCCTCTTCTGATTGAGGAGTCCCTACGATTTGCGAAACAATGTCGGAAATATTGAATCGCCTCCCGGCATCATCATGTGTAGGAAAGACATCATCGTCGTCGACATTGTACACATTTCAATTTTGCGATGAATGAGCCATTATTATGTCGGCTTTTTAAAGAATGAGAATTAACAAGAGAGTTTTAGGAGATCGGAGAGTTTTATTGTAAAAAAATATGGAAGATTTTGTGAATATATGATATCTCATTTGTTGCTAATATAGACAATTTGTCAAAAAAAATGAGTTAGACAAAAAGACCCTTAAAATTTAGCCATTTTATGACCGTTGGTGGGGTATTTTTGTCCAATTTTTGAAACAGTAGCCGTTGTGAAAATATTATTAAAAAATAAAACCGTCAACTGTTTATGAAGAACAAGCCACGGTTTTCAAATTGATAGAAATTCATACCTCAAAATCGATGACAATTTTGATGGTTAAGGGTTTCTGTCCATCCAAAAACCGTTCACGTTTTTTTGAAAACCGTTAACGGTTATAGAAACCTGAGACATACATGATGGGTTTCATATTAACCGTTGACGTTTTACCTCAAAATTGTTAATGATTTTTATAAATCGTTAACGGTTTTGCTCCAAAACTTAACGGTTTTTTTTTTAAATAACACAATGTAAGGGTTTGGACTAGGGTCGAGCCGTGGTTGCAGAGAAAAAGGGCCGACCCGGCTCGTAAAAATCCTAGGGTCGGGCCGGCCTAGCCCGATCTACAATAATGGGCCGAGCGGCTCAGGGTTGGGCCGGCCCAAGCCCATAATTTTGACACCACTAGTTTTATACGATAGGCACATTTTAGAGGTGGACTGGACTTTGCATTTTTAAAATATTATCCCTGTAGTGATGTCCAAGTTAGTAAACAAGCCATTATCGGTTGAGATATTATTAGTTCAAATATCTCGAGTGTTTGGTTGATTTCTTGTATATACTAACTTATGGATTGGTAACTTGGATCATGTATGGAAAGGAAACAAAATCCTTTTTATCGATGATAGGATTTGTGCGAGAATGTACCCTCTATTGAAGAACATTTTCTCTTTATACTGAAATAACAAATATTGAAGTAGACATTCATCGAGATCTGCCCGAGCACTTACTTCGGATACAAATCTTGATTATACTACTCCAAGTACATAAAGAAGAGCGATTGAAGTAAATAGAGAACTCCCAATTCTTTTTTGTTGAGATCGTAGGCAAAAAAAAAAAAGAAGAAAAAGGTGCAAGTGAAAAATAAATAAACCCATTAATGCTACTGTATGCGAAGAGGAAACGATCTCAATACAACTGTAGGCACAAGCATGCATAGATTTGACCGATAAATAGAATAACTATGCAACAAGTATAATAAATACCTGGTTATAACCGCAAAGATCCCAAAAGGACCATACATAAAACTAAGAACACTCGATTCCACCTCCAGGATTATACAACCAACGATGAACAAGCTGAAACACCGTTTTTAGGAAGAGCAGCACTTGGTGTTGACAGAAATGAGGGTCCAATTTCTGAAGCCGGTACATCGCTTCCTCCCTCCTTGTACGCATGTTCAATCGAATTACACTGTAAAATATTTTGGTTATTCCCTGACTAAATTTAAAATAAAACAATTAAGATATTTAATTTGAAATATCAGGAGTACTGTCTCTAGGTTAGTATATATATAGAAAACACTAGGCTTATAACGTGGACGGTTTAATCTCCACCGTTTATTTCTAGACTTAATCGTACGGCTAATATTTCAACATATAAATAAAGATATTATCTGTAATAAATAATAAAATATCTCAACAATCTCCTCCTATATTCTTAATATTGCAACACCAATTAGTTTCAATATGCAATGTCTAAAACTGAATAATGAATCATTCATATTATCAAAATAAATAAGGTTCAAAATACCTGATACAACAAAGGAAATGAACTTCAAACAATAGTCAATAAATCTTAGAAATTGAAACTTTTAAACTCGAATAACTATCACGAATGTCCAAATAAGAGCAAATTAAAACAAAATCTTTCCTATAATATGACAACTCTATTCGTCGAACAAATCGTCATCATCATCAAGATCCAGATTAAGCTTCTCAGACTCCTGCATTTACACTCATCCACGGTAGATAATCAAAACATGAAATTCATTAGTAAATATGTATCCGAGATAATATACAATAGTGCAAAAAAGTATCTGGTCCTACTACAAGAACCTAGCACAATTTCAAAAAGATGGAAATGAACACCAATAGTCATTATGATCTAGTTTTCAACCAGAACTAACATTTTTTTTAAAAGAACCGTTTCATATTTCCATTTGGAAGGCTATAGTCAACATGTCTAAACATACAAGTTTGTTCTATCGTCAAATTTTGGAATGATACTTGATCAGACAAATCATCAAATGTGAAATGATATAAAATCGATTATAACGTCATCGAAAACATATCAAGCAACTCTTATATCCATATTTGAAAAAATTTAATACTAATGTTTTATGCAGAGATTTGTCACATTATCAAATTTGGAATGACATAACAATTTCTCATACTCAACACTTAGCACTAAGTTATCAGAATATTCGAATTGCCCGAATGTCTATTCGACTAAATTAAGTTCTCTTCCAGATTCGAACTTATTCAAAATGACAATAAATGATTAAAACTTTTCTATATAGTCTTTATTCCCATCTTTTCCAAAGTTTTGAATGTTCGATCTTTGGGCAAACCTTTAGTAAGAAAATCCGTCATGTTTTCCTTCGACTTCATATAAGTCAAAGTGATAATTTCATGTTCAATCAAATAATTAAGCATCGCCTGTTTAAATCTAATATGCCTCTTCTTGCCATTAAAGAGTGAGTTATTTACTATGGTTTAATAGTTTGATTATCGCAGAACACTGAAACCGAATTTATCTTAAACTTTTGTAATAGAAGATCTAAAATTAAGTCACGTATCTACTCTGATTCGTCAGCCGCAGAAACTAAAGAATAGAGTTCTGACTCCATAGACGACAACGCTATATATGTCTCTTTTTTATTTTCATACTACAGCAGCTCCACCCAAGATAAACACATAACCTATAGTAAACTTGCTATCTCCCAATTCTGAGCTCTAAGTAGCATCAGAATATCCTTCCAAAATCGAAGGATGACTTGCATAGTATAAAACATATGCATGAGTATCCTTAAGGTACCTCATCAGCCTCGCAAGGGCATCCCAATAATCCTTACTAGGATTACTAGTGAAACGACTTAACATGCTTACCGTAAAAACTATGTTAGGTCTAGTGCAACTCATAACATACATGAGTCTACCAACCAACTTAGAATACACCAACTGGTTCACAGTAGAATCCTCATTCGGTTTTAGCCATTTGCTATAATCATAAGGTGTCTCAACAACTTTACACTCACTGTATCCCCATTCAAAAAGTATTTTCTCCATATAATGAGACTGACCAAGGGTGATCATTCCTTGTTTTTCAAAACCTACTTTCATGCCAAGTATAGTGCCAACAACACCCATATCTTTCATGGCAAATTCTTTCGTTAAAGATTGTTTCATGTCTTTTACTACAGAAAGATCAGAACCAAGAATAAGCATGTCGTCTACATACAAGCAAATAATTATGACTTTGTTTTACATAAAACGGTAATAAAGGCACTTATCCGAATTACTGCTCTGAAAACCAAGAGTTTTTACCTTTTTGTCAAACTTTTGATGCCACATCTTAGGTGCTTGTTTGAGGCCATATAAAGATTTGTTCAATTTATAAACCCTCTTTTCGAATCCTTTTTCAAAAACCCTTCGGGTTGGTTCATATAAATTTCCTCAGTCAACTCTCCATTAAGGAATGCTATTTTCACATCTATTTGATGAACTACAAAGCCCTCAATAGATGCTAAAGCAAGAAGAATTATTATTGTTGTCAGATGACATACAGGTGAATATACATTAAAGTAGTTCAACCCACTTATTTAAGTATAGCCTTTAGTTACGAGACGTGCTTTATACTTGGCTATTGACCCATCTGAATTAAGTTTCTTCTTCAAAATCTATTTGCACCCTACAGTCTTAGCCCCTTAAGACAAATCGACTAGATTCCATGTTTCATTTCATCATTAATGGCTTCTAGCCATAATAAAGAGTCCCTGGACCTCATAAGTTCCTTAAAATTCGATGGATCGGACACCACATGATATGTCTCAAAGTCCTCACCAAATCTTTCGGGAACTCTTGTTCTCTTTGATACCCTTAACGACACAACGTCAGACTCTGTTGTGAGATCATCAGAAACAACAGGTTCATATTCCATAAGCGACTCTGAAACCATTTTTGTCAAACTAGGTAATTTATATGCCCATGATCTTTAAGCAACTTATCCTCAAAGAAAACAGCATCTCTAGATTCTATCACCTCATTAGTTGATAGATCTAAAAAACGATCTGTAGCACTGTCTTCTGTGTTTCCTAGGTGCACACAAGTGTGAGTCCTAGTCTTCACCTTAGGTCTTTTAGGGTCTGAAATCCTCACATAGGCTACACAACCCATGTTTTAAGAGTGTCATATTTGCATGGATGTTTGTACCAAATCTCATAGTGAGTAGAGTCCAACTTTGAGTGTGGTATCCTATTTAGAATGTAATTAGCAATCAGAACTGCATCCCCCCAATAACAAGAAGGCATGCCAACAATCCACAACAAGTAATTCAACATTTCTGTTAATGTCCTGTTTTCACTCTCGGCTATACCGTTTGATTGAGGTGAATTGGGAGCCGTAGTTTCAAAAATTATTCCATTAGAGACACAAAATTCTTTAAATTCTGTTGATATGTACTCTCCCCCTCCATCACTTCTAAATCTTTTAATTTTAAGATTTAGTTGATTTTTAACTCTTTCCTTAAATATTTTGAACTTTTCAAAAGCTTCATATTTAGACTTCAACAAATAAATATGACACAATATCACAATATCTATAAATGTTATCGAGTACTTTCGAGCGTCTCTTGTTGTGTAATTTTTAAAATCACAGATGTCAGAATGTATCAACTCAAAACGTTGTGTACTCTTAGATACGGGACGAAAAGGTCTCCTAGTCATCTTAGTTTGAGCACAAACCTCACATTTGTTGAATCTAATAGACGTGTCTAATGGTATACTATGAGTTTTAGCAAGTCTAACTATTTTTTTATAGTTCACGTCTCAAACTACTATGAAGTAATTTGGGATCAATTAAAATTTAAACCTACATGGCTAACTGTTCCAGATTCTAAACTCAATCTATACATACCATTATCTAAATAAGCAAAGCCAAAATAATGTGAGTTAATAGTTAATATTATCCGGCCACCTTAAAAGAAAATGCGTATGCCATGATTGCATAACAAGTTAAGAGAAATTAAATCCCTTTTAGCATCAGGAACTACTCTAACATCTTTTAGAGTTAGAAATTTACCTAAAGATAATTTCAAGTTTGCAATTCCTTAGCCTTTCCATTCGCAATTGTAATTGTGTTAGAAACACAAACAGTATTAATTAGCAAATTTTTGTTTTCACATAAATGACAAGATGCACCACAATCTAACCACCAATCAGAAGATATACCGCCCTCATCTTTTCCCTCCATGCCGATAAAATATGTAGGGTCAGCATTGCCAACAACCAAGTTAGCTTGATTCTTTAGTGTATCAAAAACCTTTGTTAGCTTGCAGTCAGCTTCAAAATGTCCCCATTTACCACAATTATATACTTGTACCTTTTTTTTCTTAGTAATTGTTTTTGTGTGTTCAAACTGTTTGGGTTCATCCTTTGACAGCTTGTACTTCCTAAAAAACTTCTATTTTGATTTGGAAAAAGAAGTCACAGAGGAAGACATTCAAAAATTGAACCTTCGAGCAGTAGACGACTTAATGGCTATGGTCGATGAAAGAGACAGGAGATATAGCAGTTTTCATTTTCATTAGGCAACAAAAAAGAGGTAGCCATACATGACTACCACCGTAAAAAGTGAATAGTTTTGCAGCAGGACTGATTTGAAGGTGAGGAATTAGATTTACCGATTTACTTTCTTCCTTCCCCTTCTTAGTTCAATCCTTAGCTCATATACCCAACGTACCTGTTGCAACATGATGGGAGGCTATTCCACCCGGAACAAAAGGATCAAAACCCTCGACGCCCCATGCTGGATTTACAGATTGTACTCTTCCCGTTAATCCATAAGGATCGGACACCCATATTCCAGTTATTCCAGTTACGTGAAATGCACCAAAACCAAAACAAGCCACCCCGGAGAGAAATAAATGAATTCCAAAAATCTTAGGTAAATCCAAAGAAGGTTTTCCTGTACGTTCATCACAAAAGATTTCTAGATCCCAATACACCCAATGCCAAATAGCTGCCAAAAAGAACAAACCCGAAAACACAATATGTGCGTCAGCCACACCTTCCTAATTCCAAATACCAGGATGGTTTGGCCAATAGTCGGCCAAGAAATATGGAATGGTGATATAGGCGAAGGTTTCCACGAAATACAAATAACTTCTGGTTTTTTTCAAATTTGGCGAGCATCTGGAATAACTAGTGAATTACAACTATATTCTACAGCAATTGGTGCATTGGTCTTTGCAGCCTTAATGCTTTTTGCTGGTTGGTTCCATTATCACAAAGCTGCTCCAAAATTGGTTTGGTTCCAAGATGTAGAATCTATGTTGAATCACCATTTAGCAGGTCTACTAGGTCTTGGGTTTTTTTCTTGGACGGGACATCAAGTCCATGTATCTTTACCAATTAACCAATTTATAAATGCTGGAGTAGATCCAAAAGAGATCTGAATATCAGGATTGCTGTCTCCACTCTAGTATATAAAAACCATTAGGTTTGTAACGTGTACGATTTAATCTCCATCGTTTATTTTTAAACTTAATCGTACTGTTAATTTTGAAATATACAAATAAAGATATTATTTGTTATTTTCAAAATATCTCAACAACGACTATCCTATGTTCCTATCATCAAGATTGAAAGGCAAAAACGCACACGAAGAGATGACATATAGTTATGTGGTGGGTTTTCTTAAACAATCCTTGGCGCACTTTCACTTGATGTGATAAGATTACAGATGTTGAACATGTAACATAAAACAAGAGATCCAAAACTTGGGCCTTTATATTTCCTTCTCAAGCAAAACGATTTCAAAAATTCTATCTTCACTGCTTCGTACCGTTCACAAAGTCAAATCCCGCACTTGTAAACTAGTTCTGAACAGCTTGACAAGAATTTTGCTTTCCCATTTATTGTTGAATCTCTGCAAGTATATTGTCCTGCTTCATTTTGTAGACCCTAATTTAATATTGGCATCCAACTGCATTGTTTTTGTTCTATCATGACCATGTCCAAAAAGGCTTGTTCTGACCTAACTTCTATTGGAAATAAGCGGATCCGATCTCCAATATTTATTGTAAATAACTTTAGAAAAATAATTATGACAAATGATTGAAGTAAATGTGCATCACGACATGAAAATTTGCGTGATTCACCCCGCTCCTGGGGTTACATCCAAGGACAAGCGAGAAGTATTTCCACAATAAGGAAAAAAAAGGAACGTATTCACATAATCTCGTCAAGTGTAGGGTATGGAGAGGACATCCCCATAAAACAGCGTGATTTACTTAAATCTTATTCCTATTTTTACATAGAGAGGTTGGTTCTCGATGTCCTCGGTGTCTCAACCCTTACCTCACGGTTAGGAGTGGATCGGCTTATCTTTGACCCAACTCCATCTGATAAGTATTTCCACTATGTAGATGAATATTATTACAAAATAATTTTTCCTTAACTCACTAATTTTGTGACACTCGCATCTCAAACCTACCCAAAAATAATAATATAATATATAGAATCGTCCCTAAATATTACAATATATAATTTTATGTGGATAAATGAATAGCAAGAACATAAATCTATATTTAATGCTAAAATTCTCTAACCCAAAGGCTCTTTTTATGGCCATTAGCTCTCTGCAAAATGGAGTCTACTCTTCTTCCATTTTATAAGCTAGAGATCGAATGGGAACAGAAAGACTTTCAGCGTCGTTATTGAAGTGCCTCGTGTTGAATGTCTAATTGGAAAAATAACGCATAACCTTCTCTCAACTTTCGAACTTTTGCACATAATCCCTATCAATTATGGAAATAGGCGCATGTCTTCCTTCGAGGGGGGTTTCTGTCAAAATAATTATAAGGACCCGAAAAATTCCGTAAAATTTTGTTTCACGAATATTAACGTGAATAGTAAATTATCGTACATTATAATTTACGTTGCGGAGTTAAAAGACTTGTTTGACTATATAATAGAAAAAGAATGTAAATATGGATGAAATTAACCCTAATACGTAAATAAGAAAAAAATACGGTATCAATAATAATACCGTATTTATATGATGCGTGGTGTCGTAGGCACGTCAAATTAATATTTATAAGCACTCACTTTCACTCTATGAATATAGAATTAATGCAGTAGTGGAAGTAAAGGTCGAACCCACAGAGAATCGTGAATGTCCTACTAAACTAACTTAAAGTAGTTACTATTCTAGGAATGGGGGGTGTGTATAAAAGGTAATCACTAAGCTAATTGAACTTTTTACAGAAAGTTGAAGTAAATATTCCTTTGTTGGAAGCAATTAAACAAGTTCCAAGATATGCTAAATTTTTAAAGGAACTTTGCACCAACAAGCGAAAATTACAAGGTCATGAACGAGTCATGGTGAGCGAGAATGTTCGGCTGTTTTACAGAAGAGACAACCGTAGAAACAAAAGGACCCTGGAATGTTTACTATACCATGCACAATAGGAAGTGTGCAAATTACACGTTGTATGATTGACCTGGGAGCATCTATTAATGTGATGCCCTTATCAATTTTTCAATCCTTGAATTTAGGACCTTCACAATCAACTGGGGTTGTGATTCAGTTTGTCGATAGGTCCATCACATATCTTGTTGGAGTGGTAGAAGATGTCCTTGTGAAAGTTAATGATCTTGTCTTTTCGGCAGATTTTTACATTATTAAGACTG
>JAOVYX010019978.1:0-17654 GCA_035668315.1 Drosera spatulata
TCACTAGTCTGCAAGTGAAGAACAACAACTGCAACAGAGCATTGCAAGATCTAGGTTCTTCATCTTTCAGCAAGAAGAGTCTAGTTGTAAAGGGTTTTCTTATAAGCCACAAACAAGAAGATAATGAATCTTCTCTTGGCTTGGCTACACTGCTTACCAAGAGAAAACTGTGCTAAGCTCCTGTTACTTGTTGGTAACAGGTGTCTGAACCAGTATAAATCCTGTGTCATTTATATTTCTGCACCGTTCTTCATTTCTGAACTGTTAGATAGATCTTAAAAGGTCCAAAGAGACAAACTTTTCAAAGCTAAAGTCTCAACTGCAGAACTTCCGCTAACTACAACAGATTCAGGTAGTGCTGTCTAGCCAATAGCTTTGCTGTGCTGCCTGGTAAAATTTTTGAGATAACCTATTCACCCCCCCTCTAGGTTATTTTTGGGATTTTCAATTGGTATCAGCACCTATCTTTCCAGACTTAACAGTTAATGGAAAGAAAAGATCACGTTTTTTTACTGGTATGCAAAGAAATTACTAACAGTTTATTATTGTGAAGATCCAATCATGACTCCTCCTAAGCTACCAAAGTGTCCAAACAGTGGAGAGCCACCTTCATGCTCCTTTGACAAGTTCAACCATTGGAAAATCAGAATGGTGGCTCATCTGGGCTCAATTGATGAAAGGATGTATGACATTATCATAGATGGGCCTCATGTTCAAAAGATGCCAGATCCAATGGATTCCACCCAAAAAGTTGACAAGCCTAAGTCTCTATGGACAAGAGACGACTGGGATCTAGTACTCGTGGATAGAAAAGCAAAAAATCAGATCTATAAGGCTCTTGATGATGATATGTTTGAAATCATTGTACACACCACCACTTCAAAGGAGGCATGGGAGGCTCTACTGCATAGGAATGAGGGCACAAACGAAATCCGAGAAAACAAGAAGGGCGTTCTCATGCACCAGTACGACTAGGTTTCAATGAGAGCTTATGAGAATCTTACAAGGTTTTATGAAAGATTCAATGTTCTCATCAACAATCTCAAAACTTTAGGCAAAACCTTCGATAACAAGGAGGCGAACCTTAAATTTATGAGATCTCTTGGAGAGGCCTAGTGGACCAAGACAACCGCCATCAGAGAATCGAGAGACCTTGTCAAGATGTCATTGGCACAACTTTATGGCGTACTGCACACCTACAATCTGAAGGTGGAGCAGAAGAGGCAGATTGATGAAGCCAAAAAGAAGACACTGGCATTCAAAGCACAGGAGAAGGTCCTAAAGTCCATGGTAGACGAGGAGAGTTACAGTACCTCGTTTACAAGCAATGAAAGCATGACTGAATAGCTCGCACTCATGGGAAGAAAATTCAGAAAGCTCTTCAAGAAGAAAAACTTGAAGAAACTAAGTGTCAGCAAAACAAAGAAAGCAGGCAGGGATGTCTGCTACAACTGTGGCAAAGCAGGACACTTTGTTGCACAAAGCAGACGACTGCCACATGAACCTTTAACAAAAAGGAGAAGGCAAGAGTCTATGCTGCAAAGAATTGGAGTGACATAGATTCAAATGATGAAGAAACGATCTCGAATGCTCAACTGTGTCTCATGGCCAAGTCTGATGTCTACAAGACGGTATTTGACCTCTATGACTTTGATGCCTCACCTGAGGAACTAAAAGAAGCTCTTCAAGAGACCTTAGGAAGCTTTATTGCTCTCTCAAGAGAGAATAAAGAAAACATTGACTTGATTGTAAATTTCAAAGAGAATCACAATCTTGCCTATCAAGAAATTAACGACCTAGAATGTCAATTAATTATGGTAGACAACAAACTCAATGAATCAGAGGACAACGTTAAACTTCTCACTGAGATGATGGACTCACTCACCAAGAAAAATGCTGAGCTCCAAGCCCAAGTAGATGCATGGAATGGTAAGTCTCTGGATCTGCAAAAAGCACTGATCACAGGACAATATTCATGGGATAGGTCTGGGCTTGGATACAAGAGTTGGCTCCGTGAAAAGGTTCACTCACACGAGTCAAACTCGTCTGCAGCCAGCATCAAAGAGATAAAGGATGTCTCTGTCAAAGTCTTGCAGAGGGTGAGACGTCTACAAGCAGGATAGAGACTAGTGAGGTCTCTACTACACAACCTTTAAAGGTTAATCCATCTATAAAGACTGTGCAGAAGAGGAATTCCTCTACTGCAAAGGACAAGACCAAGGCAAAAGCTTTTGTTGCACAGTCCTTGAAGCCCAAGACTTCTGCTAATGCAGCAACAGAAGTCAAGAAACCCCCTCACGTGCATACTGTCAAAAGAAACGAGTATATAACTTATTATCAAGCCGACAGGAGATTTGGGAAATCTCAATTTTCCCAAGACTTTGACTTATCGCAGTCTGCATAAGTTACATGCTTTTATGATAAGAATACAGACGACACAAATTGGCTATGATATAAGAGGTTAGTAGATCTAAACTTTAAAACAATGGCAAAATTATTCTCAGGCAGCTTAGTAAGAGATCTTCCTCAAGTTAAGTTAAGAATGGATAAATTATGCAGACCTTGTCAAGAAGGATAATAGACTAAAACAAGTTTCAAACCTGTTAACCAAACAGAGACCACAAGAGTTCTCGAACTACTACACATTGATCTGTTTGGACCAGTAAATGTAGAGAACTTAAGCAGGAAGAAATACACACTAGTAATTATAGATGATTACTCGAGATATGCTTGGATAATCTTCTTGCACAAGAAAAGTGAAACTTGTAGTCTGTTGACTAGGTTCCTAAGACAAGTGCAAGATGAAAAGGGTTTAGAGTTGGTAACAATTAGAAGTGATCATGTCACAGAATTTGATCAATCAGGGATTGACAAATACTATGATGATCATGGCATCAAGCATAACTTTTCTGCACCTAGAACACCACAACAAAATGGTATTGTAGAAAGGAAAAACAGAACCCTCATTGAGGCAGCCCGAACAATGCTCTCTGATGTAGACCTTTCAAAGAGCTTCTGGGCTGAGACAGTAAACACTGCTTGTTATGTGCAAAAAGATGCCTCATAAACAAACAGCATAATGAGACACCATATGAAATATGGAAAGGAAAGACACCAACTGTCAAGTACTTTCATGCATTTGGGTCTAAATGTTATGTTCATAATAATGATAAACAAAACTTAGGGAAATTTGACCCTAAAACAAATGAGGGAATAATTCTAGGGTATTTCACATGCAGCAAAGCCTTTAGTGTATTCAACAAGGAAACACAAACTGTAGAAGAGTAGTTCATGTTTCTTTTGATGAATCTGAGTCATCTATATGTACTGCTAATGTTTTTGATGAGGAATGTGCATGCATAGATGATGAACAGAATACAGATGAGGAAAATGACCCTGTAGTGAAGGTAAAGTGGTCTGCAGTCCCCGAAGACAAAGAAGATGCAGAAGACCCACAACAAGATGCAGTAGAGCAAGAGCTGGAAGAAACTACCCTTGACCTGAATGAGGACAAAGGCAGGTGGATCAAGGTATACACTGAGAAAGACATAATTGGGGACAAGGATGCCCCAGTGTAGACAAGGAGAGCAACCACAAAGGAGTGCCTGTCTGCTTGCTTCATATCATAAACGGAGCGTAAGACAATCAATTAAGCTCTCAGGGATCCTAATTGGATAGATGCCATACAAGAAGAACTGAATGAGTTCAAAAGAAATCAAATATGCTACCTTGTACCAAGACCAAAGAATTATCCAGTTGTTGGCTGCAAGTGGGTCTTCAGGAACGAATCTAATGAAAATGGAATCATCATCAGAAACAAGGCTAGATTGGTGGCCAAAGGGTACTCTCATGGAGAAGGGATCGATTTTGATGAGATATATGCCCCACTTGGAAGATTGGAAGTCATATGAGTGTTCCTGACGTATGCTGCATACGAAGACTTCAAAGTCTTCCAGATGGATGTCAAAACTGCTTTTCTCAATGGAAAGCTATAGGAGGAAGTTTATGTCAAGTAGCCTCCTGGATTGGAAGATTTTGAGCATCCAAACTATGTCTACAGGTTAGACAAAGCCCTTTATGGCTTGAAACAAGCTTCAAGAGCGTGGTATGAAAATCTTTCTACCTTTCTCTCTAATAATGGCTTTCGAAGAGGGAAGGTAGATCCTACACTGTTTCTCAAGAAACACAAGGAGCATACCTTATTAGTGCAAACATTATATAGAGGAATAATAGGATCTTTACTTTACCTTACTGCAAGTAGGCCAGATATCCAGTACTTTGTCTGTGTTTGTGCCAGGTATCAATCTGATCCTAAGGAGTCCCACTATACCGGAGTCAAGAGAATCCTGAGATATCTCAAAGGAACTCTTAACCTGAGTATATGGTATCCAAAGGATTGAGATTTTGTACTAACTGGTTATTCAGATACAGACTTTGCAGGTTGCAGGGTTGATAGGAAAAGCACAAGTGGTACATGTCAATTTTTAGGTGCAAGGTTGATTTCTTGGTTCAGCAAGAAGCAGACCACTATCTCAACCTCTACTATACAAGCAGAATACATAGTTGCAGGAAGCTATGCTGCACAGGTACTTTGGATGAGGTCTCAACTTGCAGACTATGGGTTAACGTTTTCACAAACATATATTGTGATAACACGTCTGCAATGGCTATTTCTGAAACTCCTGTTTTTCATTCAAGGATCAAGCACATTGATGTCAGATATCATTTTATCAGAGATCATGTGCAGAAAGGTCATATAAAATTGGAATATATTCTAACAGAAAAACAAATTGAAGACATTTTTACTAAACCCTTAGATGAAAACAAATTTATCATGTTTAGAGGAGAGCTGGGCATGATGGATTCGAATGAGTAAAATGATCATATATACCGCTCTACTGCAGGTGTAGAAGTAGACGAGTAGGTTATTTGAAATGGGTTTAATGTTTTCAAAGGATAGAGAAGAGTAACATTGCTCTACTAATCTATTGCATGTGTAGATGCAGACGAGAAAGTTACTTGAAACGAACTTAGTGATTTTCAAGTAATGCAGACGAGTGACTTTCCTCTACTGCTCTACTGCACAAGCCATGCAGACTAGAAACAAGTGTCACTCTACTGTTGCTATTTTTGGAAAGAAACATTTTCATAATTATCTCATTGATGGGCAGAATAATTTTGGGAAACTGTGTAATGGTTACTTGTTTTGTTTTCAACGGTAAAAATGCACAGTAACGATAAAAGAAGAGAGAACTGCTACATAATTTACTTTATAATTCTTTCTTTCTCTCTCTCTCTCTCTCTCTCTCTCTAAGGAATCAAGCAAACCCTTACTCTCAATTCTCTCTGATTGCTCTCAAACTCTCACTGAATTATTCTTGCGAACTCACACTTTCAAAGTAAATGGCCAATAAACCAATGAGTGCTACTATGAAGGAACTGCAGATGGGGGTTGTTATAGACTTTGAGACTTTATTGCATGAGTGCGAAGAGGTAAATGAAGTGGCGGAATGTATCCATGAAGCAGGATTCAAATATCTGTGGGAAACCACTAGCCACATCTTTGATGAGAAGGTCATGGAGTTCACAGAAAACGCTAGGGTTTCGAGCAATTTCGAGGAGATTACATACACATACAAGAAGACAAGATGCGAATCACAACAGACAACATGGCACGGGTCTTCAAACTGCCCAATGAAGGCTCAAGAATCATTCGCTCAACTGTTGTTACTGAAGGATGACTCGCAATGCTCACTCAGAACATCAGAAGGGAATCAGAACAATGAAGAAGTTCCTGTCCAAGGAACATACATTTCTTGCTGATGTGGTCAAGGTCATAATGTCTAGGGAATTCTCCAAAGATCAGATCACACAAAATCAACAGGAGACATGTGTGTCATCCTGATGAGGCAAGTCTACTAATGTATCAATTAGCAACTGCAGTAGAGGCCAGGCAACCCCTCTACGACAGGGTTCTCATTATCTTTCTGAAGAACAACCTGAAGCTGTCTGACGCTTAGGGAAGGCCATGAACCATTTCCAAGCAAATCGACATAAAGAAGATTGGAAGGTTACCAGCAGGCTTGGAAAAGGCAAGGAAAGCCACCGAGAATAACCACAACCGCCACCAAAGCCTGTAGTGTAGCAGAGGGCTGAAGAGCCCAAGAAAAAGACAGCTCCAAAGGCTGTTAAGCCTCCAAAGAGGAAGTTGATCCTCCAATCTTCGGAGGAATTAGAAGAGCCAACTCCAAGAAGGGTCACAAGAGACGTCACTGAGGAAGAAGAAGCAAGTGCAGACGTGCAGACCACCACTGCACTTGCAGATGTGCAGACTGAAGAAGCAAGTGTAAACCAGCAAATCATAGAACCAATTGCTGCTATTGACGAAGGTATATCCTCAAGGAAGCTGCCTCCCAAGATTCCAGAAGTGGCACCCCTACACGAGTCCAATGTGGCATTGGAGTTCATAAGGGGAGGAGCAGACGAAGAGCTACAGTAGTTCATCTTAGCTTCAATGATGAGCTTCGAGGAAACATGAGAAGGCCCTCGAGCTGCATTTAGAATAGAAATGGCAGCAAGGGGATTCACGAGAAAGGTAATCGAAGACATAGAAACAACGCTTCGAAACCTTGATGCCTCAATCCCACAGGAAGTCCCTAATGCAATAGCTGGCATCACAATCAATGAGATTAAAAAAGACGAGTCAACTACAATAGTTACAGCGGTCACATCATATCAACAACAGCTTTGGCCCTCGTTCCATATGATGATGATGATGATTACCATGAAATAATCAAAGTAAGGACTGCTGAAGAAATCAAGGCAGAAGAAGAAACTCCTGAACAGAAGAAAAGATTTGAAGAAGCTCTTAAATTTGTTGAAAAGCTGAAGGTGAAGGCCCAAAAACATAGAGCAAAGACTAATGCTCTCCTAAGAAAGCCTCAGAAGGAGGCAGTGCTACAGAAATTTGCCATGCAGCACAAACTCAGGAGGAAAAAAGGACAATGGTGAGCAGCATACCTGAGTCAACTCTCACAGCAGAAGAGGAAGCACTTGCAGAAAAGTGAAGGAAGATGGATGAAGTCTTTACAGCAGATGCAAAACAGATCCACAAGGAGGTTGCATTGCAAAGGACCAGTCTGTAGACCACGCGGTAGCAGACTGTTATGCAGACTAGGCTGCATAAGAGAGCAGCTCCTATGCTGCCTCCAACTGCTCCTCCCAAGAGAAGGAAGACCACAAGGAGCAGCAGACCAAAGCTTATTCCATCAGGACCTAGGCAACTGTTCACTGTTCATGCTGATGGATCCAAGACACTAATGGGAGACATCACACACATGACAGAAGGAGAGATTGAACAAATGGTCCTACTACCATAACAAGCTGCTCAAACGAAGAAGAGGCCAGCAGAGCCTTACATACTCTTCAGTGGAGTATTGGAGTGGAAGGATACCACACTGAAGACGGCAAGACACAAACAAGCTCAACTGCATCTAGTTGAGGTTTTTCACTCACAAGAAGTACGGTTGGAGCTGAAAAGGATCATTGACAAGCATGCTCGAGCAGCAACACTGGAAATCCAGGAGTACTTGTCCAGACCACAGGTTGGCAGACCACCATCCCCAGGAGGTGGGGATGATGGTGGTGATAAAGATCAAGGTGAAGACAACCACATCGACGAAGCGCTGATTGACGAAGTTGCAAGGGAAGGAGTTCCCCAACAGATGCAGAAGGGTACTGTGATGCAGACCAGCAAAGCTGTCCCAGCAGAGCTAACAATGGAAGAAACTGCAGCAAAGGAGGTAGTAGCTGTAGTAGAGGAGACTACTGAGGTCCAGGAGCAGATTATCTCTGCGTTTACAGCAGAGATAGAGGATCTCCCTGCCGAGATGCCTGCACAAGAGGCAGAATTGCAAACTGCCCCGTCCTTTGCAGTTGAGGACATAGAAGAAGAGGTGCAGACTACCATAGTTCCCACAGTTGATTCAGCAAAGCAGACTGAAACTGTTACTGCAGACGAGCCACAACCTGCAGAAGAGTCATAACCTCAACAATCACTCACTATACTGATGCAGGATATGGAAAATCTTCAAGTGCAGATAGCAGAGGAACGACAAGGAATTCCTACAGAAGAAATGAAGTTTCTAGAAGGAGATGAGCAGACTGCAGAAGAGAGTTCATCACAAAGGATAACTCTCTCAACTCTCAGAAGGCACCTGTTGGAGGACACATCATCAACTCAGCACATGCAAGGGGACATCTCTCCAATCCACATATACTTCACTCCACAAATCATCATTTGGATTGCAGCAGATAACTGAAGACCCCCCCCCCCCCTTCAATTGAATTCCCTCAAGGCCTGTTGTGTGGAGCGACCTCAAATATCCCAATGACTCCACAGACGACCATAAGGACTCTCAACTGGGGATGGAAACAGTAAAGCTCCCACAACACATAGAGACACCAACATCAATCAGAACCAGATCTGCATCTAGGAGGAAACAGACGGGCAAAACTCCAGAAGCCTCACCCTCTAGTGTTGATGTCAAACTGCAACAGATAGACCAGAGAAATGGATCAAAGATGCTCTTCAGGATTTCATTGCAACTTTGAAGCCACTTGCAGACAAGATAGCAGATGAAAAAGACTAAAGGGAGCACTACTTCGACGCCTTCTACGATCTGCTTCAAACAAACGCAAGGCAAGCCCAGAAGAGCATAGGCCTAAGTCGGCAACACTATCTGAGGACTACTGCAAACTATAACAGGCTGCACAATGTACAAGCCATCAAATTTAGGAAGGTGCAGACCACAATCCAAGAAACACAGAATCAACTGCAGACCCACATCCTCAACAATGACAAGAAACTCACTCTCTTAGAGTCACAACTGCACAGAACAACATGTCAGCTGAGCTCTTGGCACTAAAGAAAGCTGTCAAAGATCTCACTCAGAGCATCAATGCAAACAAAAAGGGGGAGAAGACAGCATCAAAGAGTGTAGCTGAGGAGACTACAGCAAAAGGTGCGGCAGAAAGAAGTGGTGAACAATGATCTTAGGGGGAGTGACAGCCACAACGTCTGCAGCAGAGCAAACAAAAACTGCAGCAGAGGGGCCAAGCAGCAAAAGCACAGCAAAACAGTCTACGCCTATAGCAGAGGATCCAAGCAGCATGAGTATAGCAGAACAGCACAGAGTTCCTCGAAGCAGCAGAGGAGGAGGAAACCAAAGTACAAATGACCAAAGATTCTACAATAGGATTATCCTTCCAAGAGAGGACGGAGGGATTAATCCTTAGGAAAATATAAGTCCTCTTATTCTTGTAACAATTTTTTTCTTAAAAAGAATTATTGAAAAGTGATCTTGCTGTTAGAATTTCCTAGGAGTTTTATTTGCATCAATTTAGGGGGAGATTGATAGCAATGTGCAATCCCTCCGTTTGTATAGAAATTGATGAATGAAATTTAAAGAAGAAATTATGTATGTAATAGATGATTAGGCTGTAATAGTTAGCTAGGTAGTTGTAGACTAGGGCCAGAGGTCGTGCATCAAAGGCATGTAGACGAGGGCTATGTAGACTACATGGGGCTACAAACGTGCCAAAGATCAGATGCATACGGTAGCAAAAGTGTCTCAGAGTTCTAATGATCTAGGACCATTCCGTTGTTCAAGGTCAATTCCGGTAGCAAAGTGAAATGAGCAATATCGCAGTGCAAGTATGCAAGGTAAATTACATAAGACTAAGTGTAGTGCTGGGTGCAGACGAGGCTACATTAGCAGGATGAGCAGATGAGGTCTGGAAGTTGTTGAGTGAGAGCTAAGTTGCAGCAGATTGACTATAGTACTTGGTGCAAGTGAAGTTGCAGAAAGGCTGGATATGAAGACTGTGCAGCAGAGCTCATATAATCAAGGGTGCAACAGAGACTACAGTAGAGGCTGTGCAGCAGAGGCGTGCAGTAGACTTGGTACATGAGTCTGGCTACAGTATAAGTTATGCTGTAATGAAAAGAAACAAAGAAGGGGTAAAAAACGAGAATATGAGGCAATGGTGATGTGTACAAGATCAAAAAAAGTGAAGCCAGGTCAGTCTACTACAGTAGAGGACAAAGCTGTCACTATCAGATCTTACAGTCACGGGTTCTGATTCCCTGAACCTATAAAAAGGAAGACACACGGGAAAAAGAGAGAGGATGAGTCTGAAAAAATTTTGAATATCATTTGAGTGCTTTCAAAGTAAGAAAAGCCTTAAAGACTCGCTGTGTAGGATCTGAATTGAAGATTCTGGATTTCTGAAGAAGATTCACTAGTCTGCAAGTGAAGTACAACAACTACAACAGAGCATTGCAAGATCTAGGTTCGTCATCCTTTAGCAAGAAGAGTCTTGTTGTAAAGGGTTTTCTTGTAAGGCACAAACAAGAAGATAGTGAACCTCCTCTTGGCTTGGCTACACTAGTCACCAAGGAAAAACTTGACTAAGCTCCTGTTACTTGTTGGTAATAGGTGTCTGAACCAGTATAAATCATGTGCCATTTATATTTCTGCACTATTTTTTATTTCTAAATTATTAGCTAGTCTCAAAAGGTCCAAAGAGACAAGGTTTTCAAAGCTAAAATCTCAACTACAGAACTTTCGCTAACTACAGCAGACTCAGATAGTGCAGTCTAGCCAATAGCTTTGTTGTGCTGCCTTTTAAAATTTTTGAGATAACCTATTCACCCTCCCTCTTGGTTATTTTTGGGACTTTCAGTTCCTTATGCTTCCACAGTACGTAGTTTGATGTATGCAATGGATTGCACCAGGCTAGAAATAACTCATGCAGTAGGAGTTTTCAGCAAATATACTTTCAATCCTGGTGGAGAGCACTGGAATCCACTGAAGTGGGTTTTGAGATATCTCTGCGGCACTTCTAGTTTGAAATCTTCACTTGGGAGTGATGATCCGTTTCTGCTGGGTTATACAGATTCAGACATAGCAGGAGATATTGATGCAAGAAAATTTAATTCAGGGTATTTGATCAGTTTTGTAAGGGGAGCTATTGCTTGACAATCCAGACTACAATGATACGTTGCTTTGTCAACCATAAAGGCAGAGTTCATCGCAGCGATAGAGGCGTGCAAAGAGCTGCTTTGGATGAAGGGTTTCACACAGGAACTTGGTCTTACTCAGGATCGGTACACTTTGCTTTGTGACAATCAGAGTTCTATACACCTTGCAAAGAATTCTACTTTTCATTCAAGGTCTAAGCACATTGATGTAAGGTATCACTGGATAGGGGACACTTTGAAGGCAAAGGAAGTATCGCTCAAGAAGGTTCATGCCGATGATAATAGTGGAGACTTATTGACTAAGACTCTTCAAAGGAGAAGTTCGAGTTCTATCGACGCCTCGTCGGCATGGTTTTCACTTGATTCGTTGTTACTGGCTTTATCCACCCCAAATCATCACATTTTTTGGCACCATCCTTTATCGTTTTGTCTCCCATGTGTGTTGGTTTCTTATCCTACACAGTCCCGAAAGATCCAATAGAGGAGTAGCAGAGACACAACACAAAAACAGAATACAAACAAAGAGCAAAAAGGGAGAAAAATAAAGAGAGATAGGTCTATACAGTTGGAAGAAAACAGCCAGATCAAAGGTCATCCGTGGTCAAGCTGATTTTTGGTGAGAGTGTACATGACATCCTATTCCTTGTATTTAACGGTTGGATCATCAATCGGACTTTAGTGCATTCAGAAATCAGCTCTGGAATAGCAACCGGCAGATTTGGTTATTTCTTTCCTTATTCTTTTAAAGTTGTTGCTATTGGCTCTTGATGTTCACTATGTATATGTGAATCCCGTCATTGTGGGATTAGAGATGTTTTCGTCTTCACTGTGGTGATTTCTAGGTTGTGAATCTAGAGGAAGCATGAGTAGATGCACTTTCTTCCTTGATTTTGTTGTGAGGGAACATACTGACTATTGAGAAGCGACAGAGAAGAGGCATATTGAAGTTGTGAGCGAACACACTGTTTTCCATGAAGAGTGTACTTTTGTAACGGTACTGCCACTATGGCACGTGACGGTACTGCCACTACGGATACGAGTACATAGCAAGGCAAAACCGTAACAAGGTTTATATAAGATAACGTAAGAGAGAGCAATTATAAACAAATTTCAACTTCCAAAACTCAGTCCACTGATATGAAACTTCCAGGACAGATTATTATACATTCCCCGATATCGCATCCAAGTAATAACAGAGTACAACAGTCAATTATTACAGTCATCCATAATTTGGTCTTAAGGCCCCAAGTACTGCCACACATTCAAAATACTAAATATTATACATGAGAAAATCGTCCAGTCACAGCAACTCGGATGCCTCGTCATCCTCACCTAAACCTAACCAAGGAACAGACAACACAAATAGGAAAACCCATGAGCAAGAGATTCACTCAGTAAACCCCGGGTACTGCCATGGATGGGACGTCACACGCTATAACCCTTGCCCTTGCTATAGCATGTTACGTCTGGCAGTATATTAAAACCCCTTTTTTAATTTATTATTATTAAACCCCTATCATTTTATCATTCTCTTACTTTAATCCTTCCTTTATTTACAACCCCACAATGGTATATCCCATCATGCTTTCTTCATATTATTATTACTATCACTGCAGCACGTACTATAGTGATATTGACTTTCACCTTTAGACCATAGAATCAAAGAAGGGGTCTCCGCCTCTTTTCCAATGCGACCGCAAGAGCATAGAAGGGGTCTCCGTCTCTTATCCAATGCGACCATCAATTTACAGAAGGGATCTCCGTCCCTTATCCAATGCGACCACAAAATTACAAAAGGGGTCTCCATCCCTTATCCAATGCGACCACAATATATAACGATGTGCGTGTCCCGATCTTGATAAGCTCGTCTCCATGTGAAATTGATCCGCTCCGTAGTCATGTCTTCGCTATTCCAAATTCATAAGTATTTCGATTGGTTCGAATTACCCTTTTTATTTAAAGGTCGTCAATTCCCGAACGGTGAATTATAGCACCTTGGGTCAAGACGATTATTCGAGAAGAGTACTAAAAATTCTAGTTTCCCTCAAGGATATTCGCACGTTATACCTATTCACCTAATCCACAAAAGGGGATTTTTCTAAGTTAAAATATCAATTAAGGAGTACGATGTTCCAATACATTTTATCCTAAATAATTTATAATCAACATTATAGAAACATTTCCTCAAATTTCTAGTTCATCAACGAGTACAAACAAGCTACCCAAAACCCAACATCAACCCAATCAATCCAATTTCCAGAACCCATCATCACCGACCCTTCTCCCAAAATCCATCATCATCAACCCATCACCAAACATCCAATCCATTAATACACACACATATACATCATTAATATTGGTCAGGGAGGATTTTTAAGCAAGGTTGGGTTACCTTAATGGGCAGATCGGTGGGAGGAAGGAGTGGTGGTGGTGGCTGTTGCTGGCTATCGACGGTGCGGGGTGGGGTGGCTACGACGATGGTGGGTGACAGCAGTTGATGGCGATGGCCGGCAACAACAGGTGGCGGTGGCGGTGGTTGGCGATGGCTAATGGCGGCGACGATTGGAGGGGAGGTGGCTGTGTGGGGGGGGGGGGAGTGGAGGAGAAGAGGGGGAGAGGGAATGGAGAGGATAGCCGGCGGGAGATGGGTCGCGCTGCAGTGGGCGGCTTGGCGACGGCAGGCGGGTGGCCTGGCGGCTTCGGGGTTGGCTTGGTGGTGTTGGGATTGGATCGGGGATGGTGGTAGCTCTTGGAGCAGCGACGACGGTGGCTGGGTTTGGTGTTGGGGAGTGGTGGCGGCTCGGGGGAGATCGAGGGAGTCGAGGAGATAAGGGAGGAAAAGATAAGAGAAAAGGATGGGGGGGGGGACACGTGGCATTTCATGATTGATCGTATTAGGATAATTTGGAATTTTGTTATCCTTAAAATTATGTTTGGTAAAAATTACGCTCTCGGATCGTCGAAATAAATACACCAAAATTCTCAATATTTTAAATTAGAATGTGATTTTGAGACAGAAAATTTTCTATTTCTCGTGCGTGTTTGTGTTTTAAGTTGTACGTTCTCCTCCGGCGTCGTATCCTTACGCAATGATTCATATAATTTATATATTTATTTTCTCGGTTCATTACAACTGTATTCGATTTGTTGAGTGTAAGGTACATATTATTTTGTCGTCAACTAAAGGGTGTACTGTAATAGGTTTATCGTCAACTAAAGGGACATCTTTATCTTGTAAATTGATTTTAAATCAAATATGTTTCTTTATATGATTAGATATAATTAGATATGATAATTAGTTCATTAATTATGATTATGAATTAATTGGATAAAAAAATCTTACTTATGATTAATTAGTAAATATGATTGAAAAGAATGACTAAATAGTAATTCTCTCTCTCAAAAAAAAAAAAAAAGACTATTACAAAAAGACTAAATAGTAATTCATAAATCTAATCTAATCTAACATATATATTATTACATTAAGCATCTCCACGATATGTCAATTAACGTTTCGTGGTAAAAAATTTTTTTTTAAAAAATAAAACTTTCACAAAATAAAATCTATCTAAGATCTAAATCTAATATAATCTTTTTCTCAAAAAATAAATCTAATATAATCTTGTGAGATTGAGGAAGAAACGTTGACGTCCGCTTAATATGAAAAACGACACAACAACCAAAAAGAAAAAAGAAGAAGAAGGCGGGAGCCGGCATTGGACTTTTTTCAAAAGCATTAAAATCACTGGGAATCCATGGATCAAGAGAGAGGGCACTATTTTAATATTTTACGGTGTACATTGTACAAGCATTTTTCTCTAATTCTATTACATGGAATTTTAATCTTGAATATTTCGAAGAGGTACCACTACAAAAAAAAATGATAATTAGCGACGGAAAAAATCCGTCTCCATTTTTACATATCCGCGACGGATTCTGTCTCTAAATAATTCCCCGAAAAAAAAAAACTATTTTAGCGACGGAAAAGTCAACATCCGTCGCTAGTTTAATATGAACATAGCGACGGATCCGTCGCTAGATCTATCATTCCAACACTTAGCAAAAATAGCGACGGAATCCGTCTCTAAATTGCAAATGGTTTTTTTTTAATTGAAACCAAAAAAATTATAGCGACGGCTCCATCGCTATCCGGGCAATTCCATCACTTTGGGAAAAAAATTGTGTAGATTAAGTATTTTAGCGATGTATTCCGTCGCTAAATTTGCCATTTCAACACTTACAAAAAATTTAACACAAAAATATAGCGACGGATCCGTCGCGAAAACTATCATTCCTACACTTAGTAAAAATAACGACGGAATCTGTTTCTAAATTGCAAATGGTTTTGTTTTTCTAATTGAAACCAACAAACTTTAGCGATGGATCCGTCGCGATATGGGTCATTCCAACACTTAGGCAAAAAAAATTGTGCAGATTAAGTATATTTGTGACGGTATCCGTCGCTAGATTTGTTATTTCAACACTATATAGCGACGGAGCCGTCGCTAACTTAGTTTTTCCTCCATTAAAACACGTTTTGTAATAGTTATATATACATACTCATCATATAGGTTGATGTATGTAACATGCTTGCATCAAAATACATATACTGATATAGGGAAAAAAAATTTCGATTTAGAACATGTATTTTACTTAAATTGTACTTGATTATATTAACTTATATGTTTAACATACACTATATATGTGAAAATTCATAAATGAAAAATCTTTTATATATAAGAGATTAATATAATATTGCGATGAACTTGAACCCAGAACCGTCTTTGCAGTAGTAATTAAGGGGAAAAAGGTGTGTAGGGTTAAGGTTTCTAGAAATGCTAGGGTTCTGTATTTTAGCGACGGATCCCTCCCTATCCGTCGCTAATTTTGATAGTTAGCGACGGCTTCGTCGCTAATATAATGCATAGCGACGGATCCGTCGCTAATGTTATGGTTAAGTTTATTAAAATAATTTTTAAAGTATGTATAACACAGAATGGAAGATAGCGATGGAATCCGTCGCAGTGTATGTTATAGATATTAATATAATTTTTAAACTATATATAATACGGAATGGAATATAGCGACGGAATCCGTCGCGATGTATGTTATAGATATTTTTTTCGACGGAATCCGTCGCTAGTGTCCTATTTTTCTCCACAAAAGGAGCTTCAGGATCTCGCTGTGCACAACACACTCATTATATACACGCAGACGACTCCGAGAGAAATTGTGCTTCTCTCTTTAGATTTCGATTTCGCTAGTGTCCTTTCGATTTCGATTTCGCTAGTGTCCTTTCGATTTCAATTGCTCAAGGTCTCCGCCTCTATCCTACTACGGCCTTTGGATCTGAGATTGCCGCGCACGGGGTACAGTGATCTGTTTTGGTGCTGAGGTTGAGGTTGCTTGCTTGAGATTGTTTCTGATGCCAGTTTTGATTTGGGGTTTAGGGTTTCCAATCAGCACTGACCGCGAGGACGAAAGCTAGCTAGCACCGATCTGAGCATCCACCAAGAAAGACGCTGAGCATCCAGATCTGAGACGGTGAGCATCCAGATCTTGTTCAATTTGTTTGTATGCCCTTGCGAGTCTCCGAAATGTTTGAACTGCATCTTGTTCAAACTTTGGTAAATCTATTAGAAAAAAGCCTTCATCAAATTGAGGCATACTTTGGTATGTAAACCTAAAAATGAAATATCCTGTATCATGGAGCAAGACCTCAGGGACAGCCACCTTCCTCCATTGTTAATGAACAAACCTATTCATACCACCACACGAGACTCGATCCCCTACCATATTGACTATATTGAATGCTTTTGACTTTCTTCTGTAAAGGGTTACAAGGAGAAACTTGTGGACATAAGGGAGGAGATTTTGCGAAAGAGAAGAGCAGGGAAACTCCCTGGTGATACCACTTCAGTCTTCAAAGCTTAGTGACAATCTCATTCCAAGTGGCCATACCCGACGGTAAGTTTTTCTTTCCCAGATATCAGGTTTTTCTGCTAGTATTGCTTCTTCTGTGTCGAATGCTGGAAGGCCTCTTGTTCATCTTTCGAAAAAATAAAAATGAGTTCACATCATCTGCTTTCATTTGCTGACCTGTTTTCCTATTTAGTTTCCCTTTGGCTTATAATGCCATAACAGTCGTCTTATGGATGAGTCAGAATGCACATATGATAGTGATACCAACTTTATCTGGCTCCTGTTTCTCTGTGATTGACTGATGGGCTTATCCTAACGATGTCTTCCTTTCAGGTGCTTGGAGTTGATCGAAACACTAGAATCCGCGATATCCAAAAGGCTTTTCACAAGTAAGTTCTTTTTTTTCGTTTTGGGGTTTTTGTTTGATCCACACAAGTGAGCTCTGTTAAATTCCTAGAGATTGATTTTACTATAGTTTCTTCATCATGCTTTGCTGCTGGTATCTGCGTAGGACTCTACAGTGCATGTTACTCATGATCCAAGTAGATTTGACTTCGTTTCCTATGATGTTGTATCATTGCTATTCCTATGATGTCGGCTTTGTCTTCTTCTTTTTTTGTATGCTTATTTCGATCCTCCTACCACTACGCTTTTGGTATCCCAAATGTATTCTTGTTTTGGTGTTGTT
>JAOVYX010019979.1:0-17653 GCA_035668315.1 Drosera spatulata
TTTCCAATTGCTTTCCTGTGGTGCAGCTTGAACTTGATTATTGTTGTGTCAAGTCTGTAAATCGACTCAGAGGAAAGGGTATGGGTGCACGGGAAATTTCAGAAGCCAATATGATCTGTTCTATGATGATATTTTCTGAGGTACTAGCTTGAGATCTCTTTGTCTAGTGCTCCATGGCATGCGTGTTGATCTTCTTTAGTCAGCATTAGTTTAATTGGTTATGTCTTACTGTTTAAATGTCAGACGGGTTACGATCCAGAAAGCATGGTCAAGACAAATCCGAAGATCTGTCAGTTGGCGGGAAATGCTACAACTCCTCGAAAGTCCATCTCCATCGCACCGTCTCTTTTGTACAACATTTCAACGATTTCCTACTCCAAGCAGATGGCAAATTTCCATGCCTGTTGTCTTCTACACTGCAGTCACTTAACAGTGGATATTTATCACGGGAACAAAGCGCAAGCTCGAGGAAGATGAAAAGAAAGATTGGTTCGCGATGTATTCAACTTGTAAGCACTTAACTATACTCTGTGGTTGAGATCCTAGTTGTACAAGGCTTTATTTCATGTCATTGTAGGATGAATTTGGGTTAAACGTTTATTTCTCAATGAGCATACATAGAGGCGATGAACTTTTAGAATGTACAATGTTACTGAAGTGAAACAGATGCATGAATACTACTAGTATCCATCTAGGGGAGGGTAATAATTCGAGCCAATGTTGAATAGCCTGCCAATTTTCTCTAAAAAGATGATCAATGGATATATAACACATCTTTTTTGAAATGATCAATGCATATATAACACATATCCTCTAAAAAGATCAATAAAGATAAACATATTTTTCCTGAAAAGTTCAACAAACGCAAACACTCTGAAAAGATTAAGGGATATAACTTGTATCTTTGTTATATCCATTGATCTTTTTTGTGGAAATTAACCATGTATCCAACGCTTGTCTTTCGATCAACAACCATCTATTTATATCTCAAAAGTAAGTGCAAAAGAGCTTATACTATAAGAGAGTGGTCGGGTACAAGAGTTTATTAAATAACATAAGATATAAAACATAAGTTCCAAAAGACGGTCCATAACTTTGGGTATATTTAGGACATATCTAGGTTCATTCTCTCTAAGCGTCGTCCCTATACCCCGTTTGGCTACCTGAAAACATTAAAACATTTGAAAAGTGAGACATAAATCTCAATAGCTATACCTTGGTATGTAAAAACAAATATTATTTTTAATAAGAGATTTTAGGCATTCAGGAACATAACATCGAAGACTTAACGTCGTTTGACGGAATAAGTCGGAAAAGTATTTTACATGCTTTTATAATCAGAACACAGAAGATTCAAAGAATATGAAAAACGTTAATCACTTTAAAACACACAGAAAACATTTGTAAAGTACGTGATAACGAGCGGTCAGAGTTTATACAGCATCAGCTCAGAGTAGATGCATAACAGAGTTAGGTGCACCATGGTTCAGAACTTAGTCGGGATCAAGTCCTCTTTTCCATGTACTTATCATATCGTTACCATCTCGCATCACGGAAATCCTTTAAACACTTATACAGAAAATATTTGAGAAACTCACGTGATAAAACATTTCATAGAGATATTATGAAATCGTAGAGTTTGGAAAGCATTTCAAGATCATGATAACATAAGAGCATTGGTAACGGAAATGTACCATTAAAACAACCAAGCATATAGTTACCTTCTCGACTTCTTGAGTTCCTTTTGTTATAAATGAGGCTCGCCTACGTTTCGGAGTTAACACGTTGAGACTAACAATCTTGATAGACTTTACTTCCTTTCTTCCTTAACCCTTCTTTTTTTCCTTATGACTTCCGAAGTGTTTCACTAAAGTTCTTATTTAAGCCAACACATAGGGTATTTATAGACTTGAGAAAATGATTAGTCATTCCTTTAAGTGACTAGGCAAAAGACATATGGATGCTAGTTGTTATCTTCTTAAGTTAAGCCATGACAAGTAGTAATTAGGTGTCATTTGCATAATTAATATCATGACACATATATTCTTAGATTGTCACACTTTTCCCTTACTTACATATGCATGGTTATGTGTCCTTGAGTTGTTTTAAGCTTGACACCTAAGTGTCCAAAACATAATCTATGATTGACACATAATGTTTACATTTTTACATAATCTTGACACATAGAAACTTGAGTCTCTTTAGGCGGTTAAGTTTCCTTATGACACATTTAACTTAAGTTATAACGTTCTGACTTTCCTGATCTTTTCATAAGAATCCACGTGGCATTATTGTCGCTGGACACAACGCTTCAATTAGCCAAAAAATATACTTCCTACCTTAGTCATAAGAATTAAGGTAAGTTCACTATTCATCATTAATTTAGAAACTTTTAATGCACTCAATCATAACCCAAAATATCATTTTTGTATTGGAATTTATATCTCTTTTTAAGATCAGAATACCTTTCACACATAAGTTACATTTAGCATCAAATCTTACATCACGCTTCTCCTCCAAGTCTTACTTCTGTAACAAAGAGAAGAAGAAAGACACAGAAAATAATAACCGTGGGTCATAAGAGCATAATAAAGTGTCGGTCTCCTTATCAGGAGTTACACGAGAGAAGAAGATAAGAAAAAAAATAAAATGATCACTTTGATCCAGCACTCTGAAACTATCATGTCAATCTGATATTCATAATTATTATCACATGCATACCAGTAATTCACCTCAACCACATAAGCATATTTGACACCACGTAACAACGCTTGAAACCACACGTCAATTGACCTCAGCCAATCTGAAACTATCATGTCAATCTGATATTCATAATTATTATCACATGCATACCAGTAATTCATCTCAGCCACATAAGCACATTTGACACCACGTAACAACGCTTGAAACCACACTTAAAATGATCATTTTGATCCAGCACTCTGAAACTATCATGTCGATCTGATATTCATAATTATTATCACATGCATATCAGTAATTCACCTCAGCCACATAAGCACATTTGACACCACGTAACAACGCTTGAAACCACACGTCAATTGACACTCCAGGCATTATCAACGTCATTTACTATTATCATATCCTTTATGATATGACAGTCAAGATCTCCATATCAAACAAACTGAGACAATAATACTGTGACACGACAGATCCCCAGTCCAAGTCTCACGCACTGCTGCACTCAGCAATTCACTCAAGACTTTGTTATACTCACCATCATATCAATCACACAGAGACGACAGACAATAAATATCCTCAATGTTATAATTATGTCCTTATTGAGACTTATTCAGTTTAATAAGTAAGCCCTCTTCAGCAAAAAAGACATCTGCGAAAGGGAATCGGCTAAATTGGAGCCCAAGGTCTCATGCAGTGAGATACCCTCATACCAAAACGACTTCACAGGATCGATGAAAGAATGACACCACCAAGTCACTGTATAACACAAACGATAGACACAACGCTTTTTGTATTTTATATCACGGAGTTATCTCATCAATTAATGGATTTACACTCTTTTTACACATTCATCCTAATTATATCAGCAAACAAGGCCTAGCACACACCATGCAACAGTATTCTACAACACTCAATATTTAGCACACAGCACATAACGGTTGCAGTCGGTATTTTACGTCAGTCATATTTAGTGAGTACGTCCAAAGATTCCAATGCATATTATTACTCATTATAATGATAGGCATCGTCACACACAATAAATCTAAACATTATCTTTTATCACAGTTCTTCACATGCACACATTCAACCTCGTCCTTAAGTGACAATGAGCATCGTCTTCGAATCTTATAATTTAATAGGATACACGTATTAAGACACATCCTTGTGAATGATTGTTCACTTTATAAAGTTAAGTATATTTGTTCGTGTTTCCTGAAAAATCGTCATAGTAATATTATGTGGTGGTGCTAAGTTTTGAGAAAAGTCTTTGATACTTATTTTGATAATTCATGATGATGTTTTTATGTATTTATCATCATTAGAAGTGTTTGTGAACATTTGGAGTTGTTTCGTGGTCAAAACGGTTCATTTCGTATTTTGTCCAATATGACACTTCTACACGTTTAAATCTATAACTTCTCGTATACAACTCCAAACATTATTTCGTAAAATTTTACATAAACTAGACTTCCTAATCTTTTCAAAGAAGTAAAGCTTCTATCATGAAACCTTATCAATAATAGCAGTTTTTTCGTTCAAGTTTATATTTTCTACCAGATCAAACAATTTGACTTTTCTTCACTAATCATCTCATAACTCCTTACATATAACTCCAAATATAGATTTTTAAATGGTTCTGAAATTTGGATTTCAAAACCTTTCCATTGATATAAGTCTCGTTTTCTAACACTTTTTATGTAATTCCAGATCAAGCTACGAATTCACTTCTGTAATCAGTTTTTACAGATTAACATGTCGGCATGTTTTGATTTATATCTTGAGATTTACAACTTCAAATAATGATCAACTTCATTAGAAACTAAATATATGAAGTTTTAACATATATTAATATCAAAATTTATTTCAGATCCTGTAATACCCCAAGAAAATGCTTAAATGGTTTGATTGTACTATCTATACCAACAAGGTGCACCTTCCTTTTCGGTAGCCCATCACTTTAGAACTCCGCAGTTAAGCGTGCTTAACGTGGAGTAATGTTGGGATGGGTGACCTCCTGGGAAGTTTCTCAGGGTGTGCGCGAGTGAGGCCAAAGCGCACTGAAAGGACTAGTGTTGGTCTGTGGGGTTAATTGTCAGCCTGACGAACGGTTCTTGATGACGATCCGGTAGCCGGGGCGTTACAATCCTATGATATCCCCCGAAATTTTTAATGTTGCATATTATGCTGTCCATAATCTCAAAAACTGATTTTTTTTCATTGATGGTTTCTTCATGTTTTTGGTTCATACAAATTTTGACGATACCATGTCTATGACGAAATAAGATCAAGCAAGTGATACTCACATTCACTTACCATGATCATCAATGACAACGATGAACTGCAATGAATGACGGCTTGAACCGTGAGAGATGTTTGATGATGAGGCCGAACTTTGGCCACCTTGTTCATCTCCATGACTTTGGTTTTCTCTTACTCCTCTTGTTCATCATGCTCCTCTTATACAGAGAGGAAAAGTAAAGTCGTGTTGGAGAGGAGATAAGGAGATTGGAAGTAAGAGACATGGAGAGGAGAGGAGGTTTTGATGGAAAATGGATATGAGAAGTTGAGCAAAGGGTGGAGCCCGGGGGTTGTAGTGATGGAAGTGGGAGAAGTGGAAGAGTTTGACAAACTTGAGGGAAAAATAAAATGGGGATTTGAAAAATAAATCCCAACGTATGATATGGTTTAATTTTTCTATAATTAGTATATTTTCGTTATAATTTCGATAAACAAATTTTATATTCCCGTTGTATAAAGTACGACGTTCAATAATATACTATTTTTTGTTAATAATTAAGAAAATAAATTATCTTAAATTTTTCGCATCTTTACATAAGTGTCATCACCTTATTATTTATTTAACTCATCAAACAAAGCTTAGAGGTCATTGTTTCGTTGGTCGTTACTTTTAAGAGGCGTTTTCACTTATTAATGTCAAGAACCCTAAACGTTTTAATCTTGTCAAGACCTTAGTCCGTATCCAAGACTAGTGATGCACGTGACGTTAGCTAAACGCTCGGATGTTACAAAATCAAATACAATACACCCTTCCTGAAAAACAGTGCGATCTTTTAAGTCGTCATAGCCGACAATATACCTGCCGCCGAAGTATACAGTACGTCCTCGGAATCGATATTATGTTGTCGGAGTTGATTGTACACCACCATCGGAGTGACAGTGCTCTCCGATTCAATGGTGTTGAACCCCCAATCGTCCACATTCTAGTGTTTTAGGGTTTTCGACAATTAGAATTTTCTGACGATTTCTCCACAAGAACTACATCATCAATTCACCATGAATCTCGGTCAATGGGCATTGACTCGAATATCTTATTCCTTCATGAACTCAGTTCATCGAATATCGCCTGCATCGACACTAATCAAAGTCCCATGTCAAGGATTTCGTGGATTCTGATTACACATGCAACAATTTCTAGTCTCATTTTGTTCGTTTGATGCTAGTTAAGCACGAATGAGGAGTAACTAGAAATCATTGCATGTTTAATCCGAAATCAAGGTTTCAATGAAAATCATGGACGAGAATGTGTTCGATCTGGTAAGCCTAATCAGTTCATCGAAAGGAGAAGAACGCAGACGAAAAAAAAAAAAGAAGGGAAATTTAGAGTGCCCGATTGAGTTTGATCATGAAATCGACAAAATGAAAAAAGTAAGATTTCATTGGGATTTGACGACAATTAAAATGTAATGATTTGATATGATTTAATTATTTGTTTAAAAAAAGACAAATGACAATTAATGAGTTAGGGATGACTTATTGATAAATAAGTTCAAAAAAAATGATATATTATTGATTTACACAAAAATCGAAAATCAAAAATTCGAAAATCAAAATCAAAAATTTAATTTTAAAAGTTTAAATTTTTAGTGTTTCCATTCCCACCGTACTAAACAAACTCATATGACATAGTAATCATTCTTTCCATTCTTTACTCCATTTCTCAGAACGCTCTATTGTATTTTTTCTTAAAATCATTCGTGTGAACCAAACACATCATTAAACTAATATTTCATCATTTCAAAGGGAAGTACTCCAACAGTGTAGCTGGTACATGCACCCAGAGCACTTGCATTAAATTATATAAAAAAATATTAAATATATTCGTTAGTTCACTTTTTTTTATGGATATTCTTTTTCTGATTAGTTCATATATGATAATCAGTTTTGGATTCTGTATGATGGATTGATTCAATATCAAAATCCACCAATCAAGAAGAGAATATTAAAAAAAAAGAATATTTAGATAGAGAACAATTAGCAACAAAAAGGACATTTTTTGCCAAAAATTGGAGTGCAATAAATTATGCAGCTCATTAGCTATTATGTATGATCTTAAAAATGAAATTCATAACTTTAAGAATATATATTCACATTATGTATTTCGCTCCTCTCTCACACCACGCGGATCTCACCCTCTCCCTCCCCACAATCAACCCCAATTTCCCTCACACAACTTCCCAAACAAATTTAATTAATTAATTGTTTATAGATAAAAGTAGAGATTACGACGAAATTGAGGTAAAATAAAGATTAAATAAATAATATAAAAATATATTTAAATATATAAAATAAAGAATCTTACGATGGAAGTGCTCCAAGAACCAGCCAAAGATGAAAGAGATGTACAGATAAAAAACAGAACATCAGCTGGCGAGACTTCCTTTAAGAGGGGGACTGGAGGGAAACTACCATTCAAACTAGTAGCGCAGAAAAGAAGTACACCGACAAAGTCAAAACAACCAGTGATCAAACCAATCAGTCCCCATATTGCTCTAAACCGATTCCTTTCACCATAAAATGGATCGCTTCTCATCTCTTCCTCATTCTCCTCCCCAAACAAAAACCACATAAAAAAAACTATACACAGATTCCGGCCTGTGCAGATCCTCCATTGAGTCACCACCGCAGAGCTCCGTGTCTTTCATCAATCAAATACTACAGGTAATTCAGTAATATGAAACCCCCATAGCTCTTCTTACATCACCCCATAGCTATTTCAACAAGTTTTTCCAATGAGAATATCAATCAGTTCTATGTTATGTTTGACGAAATTAACAGCGATAATGCACATCAGTAATCACCAATCTTCTTCACATATCTATGGGACGAAACTAATTCATCCAGACTGCCATGCCACAAACATAAATTACTAACTCACACCTGAATTCAGATTTGCCCAGAAAAAAAGAAAAGAAAAAGAAAACTGCATTGTTGGTTAATTTACAGCCAAGGGAACGGAGATAACAAACAGGCATGGTACAGTCGGAGCCAACCTCAGTGGCACTCCTTAAGCTTGTCTGTCTCACAAGTCGATACCACTTGCTTGAGTTTCGATACGGTCTCAACGGATTGTATGGTATTGTGTGATCCCACGTTTTGGAGGCAACTTCCTTAGTATGAATAGCACCAGACTTGAAGGCACTATCTCCACCAACTAACAAAACCAAATATACAACACAAACTCAAACAATCAAACCTCTCTACAGATAAAAAGAGCAAATTATCAATAGTATCACAGTTCTACACAAATAAAAAAAGAAGGAAAAGAAAAATGAAGAAGCCCTAATGATGTTGTATGCACCACTAGAAAATGCACATGATTATCATATTTCATACGTTCATTCTGATGCTTTGGTGTGCGTTTTGCATATTAGCTCACTTCTATCATGTCGCACAAACTTTCCAGGGAAAAGCTTGGTGCACTATGTTTAGCAGACTCTGGTGCCACACAAACCATTCTTCAGCAACGTAAGTTCTTTGAAACATTACATAAATATAAAGGGAAAGTTACTACCATTATTGGTGAGGGTAACTTAGTTGCTGGCTCCGGAAGAGCTTGCATGATATTCCCTATGGGCACAAAAATTGTCATAAATGATGCCTTATTTTGTCCACGCTCGAGACGAAATCTCCTCAGCTTTAAGGATATCCGTTCTAATGGGTTTCACATTGAAACTGAAACGGAAGGGAACAAGGAATACTTATGTCTCACCCACAAGGTTGGATCTACAACAAAAATTGTGGAAAGACTATCGTCATTTCCTTCTGGGTTATATTATACTCACATACGAGAAAAAGCTGTCAGTGAACCCGAAGTTCAGGGGCAGGATCGTGAACCCGAAGTTCATGATCGAGAATGGGAAAGTGAGCCCGAAGTTTTTGGACAGGAACGTCCGAAGTTTATGGACAGGAATGTGAACCCGAAGTTCACGATTGGGAATGGGAACGTGAACCCAAATATCTTGAACCCGAAGTTCACGATCGGGAATGGGAACGTGATCCCGATCGGGAATGGGAACATGAACCCGTAGTTCACGACCGGGAAGGGGAACGTGAACTGGGTTCACGATCAGGAAAGGGAACCCAAAATTCACGGCGGGAACTTGAACCCGAACGTGAACCCGATGGTCACGAACAAAGACACCTTCCAGTTGTGGCATGACCGTTTTGGCCACCCTGGATTCGTTATGATGTGTCGGATTGTGATGCATTCTGTTGGACATACAATAAGTCGTGGGAAACTGTTACCCACTGATTATGTATGCGACGCATGTAGCAAGAATAAACCTTCTTGTATTGACTTGAGCACGAAGATCCATCCTTTTTTACATGAGATCCATGGAGACATTTATGGGCCTATAAGTCCTGTAAGTGGTCCGTTTAGATATTTCATGATACTAACCGATTAGATATTTCATGGTACTAATAGACGTTACAACACAATGGACATATGTGAAGCTATTGCCTACACGTGATATGCCCGATGATCTTCTGGATAGAACTACTTGAGCAATTACCAAATAACCCGATCCAGAAGATCCTGTTAAATGATGCATCTGAATTTACATCAAAGGACTTTAAAGACTATTGTATGGCCATTGGAATAAACGTGGTGCATCCTATGCTACTTAATGATACACAAAATGACTTGGCAAAATTTTCAATGATGCAACAAAACATAATTGCCAAGTCGTTGATGTTGAAGGCAAAATTACTGGACCACGGTATGGGAACATGCAATATTACATGCTGCAGCCCTAGTTCGAATCCTGCCAACTCCATATCTTGGTTGCTCTCCAATTCAACTTGTAAGTCGATTTGAGCCTAATGTCTTTTTTGGGTGCGCTGTATATGTCTATATGGCACATCCGTGGCCAATGAAAATGGAGCATCAACGCAGCCTGGGTATTTATGTGGGATTCAAGTCTCCTTCCATTGTAAAGTACTTGAAGCCCATGACCGGAGAGTTGTCTACTGCCCGATTCCATGATTGCACATTTGATGAGACATTTTTCCCAACCCTAGGCGGGGAACTAGCAGTTTAAGATATAAGGATGTTTAGATAAGACTATGGCCTGAAGTTCTTAACCTTTTAATATAAGTATCATTTCAAATATCTTGTTATTGCAGGGATTATCTTGTTGTAAGAGACCTCAATGCTACGTTACATTTCTAGGTAATGTTCAATGTTGCACTATTTTCAAAATATTGGTTAGAAGAAATTAGATCTTATTAGGAGTGGAAAATGCCGGCCTAGCGTAAAACACTTCACAACATCCACTAGATCATGGAACAGCTGACCTTCACATTTGATGCAACGAAAATATGCAAGAAAATGTTTCAATCAAGCCAAACAAACTGTGACAAGGTTGCACCAAAGCAACACTTGCCACGAAAGTATTTGACATATTACCAACGACACTTGTCTAAACAGATCAGAGATGCACTCACCAAATAGTAGATTAGATTTAGAACAGGGTGATCCAAGACATCCAGATTCGCAGCTTTATCAAATGCACTGATGCACATCTGTCGGTAACAAAAAAAGAGTAACTAAATAATGTCTACAGCACCTCCAATTTATATCGCAACCAAGCAACAGAGATCCTCTAGTATACTAGGGGGGAAAAAAAACAAGGTTAAGAAAGCAGTTTATAACCATCATAATAAGTTAATTTAGCAGGAATAAGCACCAAAGTATCTTACCATGACACATCTCACAAGGAAACAAGAGAAACATATGGTTGTTACATAGCCAACCTGCACAAGGTAAAAAATGGAGCAACAATTACGATCTGATATTGAATCCTGATACACCATAAAGGAGAGAAATACTAAACACCTCCTGCATCTTTTTCCGCCGTCCTTTCGATTCCACGGGGAAGCGCTGAAGCATTAAGAAGAGTCTGCAGAACGATAGCCGGAAGAAACGCATTATGATGTACGAAACAACCAGAAGTATAATATGACCTGCTTCAAGCATAAAGTGAAGCATAAACTGGAAGAACAACATCAAGTGCTGGCAAATGTTCACAAGTCATGACATAAGGCAAATCAAGCCCACTTAGATGTCCTCAGCTGAGGGTTAAAACTTGAAATCTAAACCTCGATCGTCATACAGGATCAACAGGATCCTGTGTCAACTTAAATCAAGCCCACATAAAATCTTGCGATTTTATACTAAAAGAAGTCGATCAACAGGATCCGTGTCAACTATTTGGCTAAATGTTTATGCAAATTGTAGGTACTTACCTTCTTCCATACAGAAGAAATCCAAGGGCAGCAAACAGAGAAACACCTGACATTTTACAACGATAGGCATCTTAAAAGGAGCACATAACCACCAAAAAAAAAAAAAGGAAAAAAAAGGAAGAAGAAGAAGAAGAATAAACTTCAAGTATTCAATCAAACCAACCTGCGAAGAACACCTTTGATAGCACATTTAATGCTGGAATTGGCTTCCACCATAAAATCAACCACAACAAAATCTGAACCAGTTCAGAAAGAGGTAAATTAGCAGACATAATATATTCTTATCATCATGGGACAACGGTGCAAGAACGGTTAAGAATAAGAAAACTAAAGAATGAAATGAAGGCACTGATCATATATCAAACGTTCAAAACTTTCTTTGATCTAGAGATTTCTTATTCTCAGAAGTCAGATCACAACCATTCCGCCAAGTTAAATCCTCAAGCAGTAAGGGTGAAAGCTGTGGGAGAGATCTCAAATAGCATGAAAAGGCTGACTGATTGAGAGTGCGAAAGTGGATGTCCTGAAGATGGAATTTAGGGACTAATTGTTATGGTTGAACAACGGGATGGTTAGCAATCCGGAATCTCCGAGTGTTGAGGCATATGGTTATGCGATCTTATGACGAGTATGAGAGGAGATTTTGTTCGTTGTTCAACCTGTTTCAAGCAGCTATGGGGATTGTAACCAAATTATGCTCAAGTTAATCTAACTTTAGCACAAGTAAAACGCGTAGGCGTCCAGGCAAAAGTAAACAACATTGGTCCTATGTGCGAGCCATAAAAATCATATGAATAACGAAGGAAAATCCTGACTATCATTGATTTTTTACCCGATTTCACAAACATCCACCATGTCCGACATTTATTAATTTTTTTTTTTTTTACATATTTACTTCTCCATCTTTTTATAAATCTATTTGCGTTGAATAGTTATATTTTTTTTTGTTCTTTAGACAGAAGATCAATGAAATCTCAATCAAAAGCAAAGTTGAATGTTATGTATGTGTGAGATAGAGAATAATAAGATTATACTCTCTCCGTCCCATTCAAATTATAATATTTTTCTTATTTAACATTTTTTTTCCATACAAAACTATAAAAATATCCTTATTTTATATCACATCAACTCATTCCAATACTATTTCTCTTTCTTTTTTTTTCCCTCACTCTTCTCTCTCACACTCACTAAGAACACATTTTTCCATTCTTTTAAATTCAACCCACAAATAAATTATCGTGTCAAGTCAATCCGTCTCAATTTGAATGGGACAGAGGGAATATACTATATCATATGTGCTTTTTTCGACGTTTATGATTTGATCTAGTATTGTTTTTTATCCAAACAATTTTTGTTTTATAGATAGGTCTTTTATATTTTCATGTTCTTGCACATTAAGTTCACAAAAATTTTATTCTATATGAAGAATTATGGATGATTTATCATCTTTTATTTGTGAAATGTATGAATAATTATACTTAAATCATTATTTAGATACAAATTATGTTTTCTAATCAAGTCACCGTCTAATAGCCTAAGCCATCCGCCTAGGCCTTAGGGAGCCCGATCGCTTGGCCTCTGCCTAGGCCTTAATATAACTTTGGTCGACATGTCAAGGCTTGATCTTTAATACTCCATCCGTTCCACTTTATTTGTCGTTCACATCACACACAAATTAAGAAATCTTAATTATTATGTCTTTTTCAATGATGAAATTTCATTTTTATTCTTATTAATTTTTGATAGTTATGTTTGTATTGAATGAATCAGAGAAGAAAGTACAAAAAATTCATGGATAAAATGGACAAGAAACCTCGATTTTTGCCTTCATTATCTTCCACAATTGATATTTTGAAATTTAATCCAACCCCCTTAAACCATAGATAAATTGGAACAGGGGCGTACGTTACAATAGCTTCATTTTACAAAATTGAGAGCCAGAGAACGAAGTAGAGTAAAGTTAGTGCAAGCACCAGTACCATATCTGTTGAAAAACGCATTAATTAATTCCACAATGTATCCACTCAACTTCTAAAAAATGAGAGATCATGAAAACTACCAATTCGTCAAACAAGTAGGCACCCACTTTATAAATGGACAAGCAAAGATATAACAAGAACTACTATTAACATGAATGACAAATCAATTCATTACAAAACTCCAACCGGAAGAACACAATAACCGTCTCCAAAGTCATCCCTTGGGGCATTAACATGGAAAGATGAGTGCACCTGAATTGCATAAACCACTCCGTTTATTGTATAGAAGCTAGGCCTCAATCCATCAGTAGACACAGCCCGCGCCTAGAAACATAGAACCTGTGTGACTTGAGGCAAAAAGCGTAGATGGTGTAGGCTACATTTAAGAAAATAAAGCTAACATGAACCTGGTAGTAGATCTCTGCCCAGAATAGAACTAAAAGTGCATACGTCGTGAAGAATGCTAGACTTGGCATGTCTAGCAATACATGCTGTGCAATCTGCGATGCCACATCATAACAATGAAAATCAATGATTAGAGAAGGAGAAACAAAACAAACCAATGGGTCTCTTCAGGATAGAACAAAATGGAGCACCTCTGGCCGCAGCTTCTGTACATCCCGTCGAAACACAAACACCAAGCATCGTACTGGACGTAAAAAGATTAAAATGTAGTGCATTCACTAATAAATTGCATGAAACATGCGGATTAAGATAAGCCAATAAAGGTGGAAGATATAAACCTCCATTAACGAGGAAATTGAGAAAGTGGAAAACTTTCTGCGTAGTCCATCCATACTCTGGAACTCTCAATTGTATCCTCACCAATTGTACCTATCCTCCATTGACAACCAAAATCACCTCCATCAATCAATATGGATGATGAAGCAAAAGTATTGACACCCTTACACAAAAGAAGGATGTCTATTTTATTGTCAAGAGGGGTTAGCTCGATCATCAACCTTTCCTCTAACAACAATGTTCGGGTTTCGACATCTCTTGAAAGCATAAAAAACCAAGGGTAATATATTTCACACTCCCCACTCCCTGCACTTGACGAGATTCAATGGATACATTGCTTTGGTTTTTTACAATAATTATTAATATCAAGGCCCATGGCATTGATACGCCCTAATTGTATATAAGCGTGAATTGTTCTGATTGCATACTTATATGGAGTCAGGCATACATATGACATGAAATTTTGCATCAGGGAATAAAATCAGATGTTCAAAAAAATGTTGGCAAAGGGAGAAAGGAGAATTGAAAATTACAAGAGCAACAAAGGCGACGATTCCATAGAGGGCAGCAAGGATGTGGAAGATTCGATCTTGCCATTGGACGGATTCGTTGATATTATTCCGCCAACTCGACAATTCCTTGACAAAGTACGCCGCCACGGCTACCGCCGGATCCGCCGCCGCCACCGCATCCACCGTCATCTCACGCCAACCGCCCAATCCGAATGGAAGATCCACTCTCATCCCCTCCCTTCCACCAATTTTACAGCACGAGCACGCTTATTCTTGATATCCTTCTTTATTATCTATGATTCCTTTTTAGAGAACGAAAAGGGGAGGGAAAAAAAAACACAAAGAATTTGTGATCGGTGGTGTTGCCGCTTTGCGAAGAGACAGAGAAGAAACGAGAAAGGAACCTTTTTGTTCTCTTCGCCTTGCGGACTCGTGTATCGTGTCCGTCTAGCCAGGACTATTTTTCTTCCTTTGTTGTTTTTTTTTTTTTTTTCTCCCTCTCAAACATACGAGATGGAAAAAAGTTCAATTAGAAAAAAAAATTAGAACTTTTCCTTTTGTTTTCTCAGAAACCGAAAGTTGTGTGGTGGGACAAGCATCAACGAGAAGCCCGGAAAGAGAATGAATGTACTTGAGTTAGTCACGGCCACGTAATTCGTGGCAGCTTATGCCGAGTCACTTACTAACTGGCCATTTCTATGTCATATCAGGCATATGTTGATTAATCATCATGTTATTTACAAAAATCTGATTTCATTAAATTAGAGTTGATTAATATCATAACCGCTCGTTGAAATAAATGGTGAGAGTTATGTTCAACCCATATGTCAGTGAAGGAGTACATCGGCTCATAAGGATTCCCATCAGTGATTACTTCCAGTGAATTCATAAGGCCAGCGATACTTGCTCAAGAGGGCGGGGAGTCCTTGTTGTGCTATACCGGTCAGCAGCATACCAAATTGTGACAGCATCAACAGCTTCAATTCCCCCTTGTTTTGTCGAGAGCTTTCGATCTCTTTTGAAGTAAGGTGGGTTGGGGGAGTCACCACTCAACTGGCGGCGAAGTAAGCTAAAGAAATGGTCCGATCGAGTGCGGGACTCTTTCTCTCAATGCTATACTGATTACTGTCTTTGTTGGAGTGAGGATAAGCAAATGCAATGCTCCCTTTTTTGCCAGTTCAGCTTGAATATAAAGGGCGGTTTGGTCGGCTGCAACTAGTTGTAAAGTGTATACAAGAACCTCAAATTATTGAGGGTTTCCTCTCAATGCCTGCCCCCATTAATGTATGCCCCACATCAATATCATCTCCTAAATGGCTGTCAATGTAATCAAATCAAAACCAAACCAGACAGAAGCAAAGCAAAGCAAAAGCAAAACAATTTGATCATCATCATAGAAACGTGTAGTATATATAACAGGGATATGATGCTCTCAATTTTCAAATGCCAAATCCATCGCTGTCCGCCTCTTTGATCACCTTTGTTTCCTATTGGTCCTCTCCCACATTCCTCCCTCTCCTTTTAACATCATCTCTCCCACCATTTCCATTTCTCCGCCTCTTTGCTCTCAAGCAGAGCAAACACAACATCATTTCAAATGGAAACCAAAAACTCGCCGCACAAACAAAAACAAAAACGAATTTCTTCAACACATGCGGAGTCGACACATCGAGGCAAGTGATCTCCCTCCCTTCTCCTTCATATCTTGATATATCGCTATTTCTTTCCTCACATCTCTTTCATAATATATTAGTTTGAATCTCTTCTTCGAATCGATCAGATCCAATTATCATGATATGCGTATGATCGTGGAGAGGATTTAGTGATCAATGTCTCTATGTCTCCTTTTATCATTCATTCAAATTTCAAATGATTGACTAATTCACGATCCATCCGTTGATTGATCATTTGATCAATCACCTCCAATCCAACTCATCCATTTGATCAATGATTAGGATGCTGATTGTATATACTACTAGTAGTAGTTTGATTTGCTTTCTGAGTTTTAAATTAGTGACTACAGCTTCACCAATTAGTGCAACTTTATCCTATTCTGATAGAATTATCAACGTTTCTTTACCTTTTGATCTACTCCGTATAAAAGAGTACGGTTTTTCTTTACCTTTTAATTTTCTACCTTCTAGTTTTGCTTTTGCTATTGAGGTCCTAGTTGCGAATTTTGTAATTTGATCAGCAATTATGACATTGTCGAAGTAGGCTCAACCATGGACAAAGCAATTCTTTCTCTGTGATAAACAAGAGAACATACAATAAAATGACCAAGGCTTTGGCATTTCAGCTTCCACTCTCGAACGCTACTAATAATGGGCGCCTTTTTATGGGCAAAAAAGAAATTAATAATGTTAAAATCAGAGGATGGAGGAAAAAGGTAGGTTTAAATTAATTATGCAAAAATAGCATAAAAATCCTTTGAACTAGTCGACAATTATATATCATCCTTCTAAATTTTAAAAATATATGAATGATTTTCTTATTATTTTTTTAAAATATAATTTCATATCAAAATAACTCAATTTTCATCTAATACTAATAAAAAATTTACATATGATCCTTTTATAAATTTATTTTAATATGTTTTATGAGAAAATAATATTTTTTTTTACAATAGAGAAATTACATATATATTTTTATATTTGATAAAATTATATATCACAATTAAATATTATTTTTTCGCGATATGGTGTTGAGTTGGATCCCAGCTTCAGGTTGCACGTGGTCTGCCTGAGATATGTTTGATTTCTCTCTACTGTTACCGCGTGCGCTTTCTCACTGACGAGATGCGTGCTCTGTACCTGCTCTCATCTCACTTGCCCGTAAATTTCTCGTGGCAAGAACAAAACATTCCAATGAGTTAAGGTCGCCGCAGTGTACAGAATCCTGCAAACAATCTGCTAGCCTGTTTAGAATCCTGTATTCGCATTATAAATCAGCGTCATGCCAATGCAAACATGAACAGTTTAAACTAGAGTCAGTAGACCTGATGCGTGACATGATGACTATATTAATCGTGACCTGTATTCGTTTTTACTCAATCTAGCATAAAACATTCCTTTCAAACTAGGATATACAGGTCTTTGCCTCCCTTCCATTGTCAGATAACTCCTCTTTCTGAATTTAATACTACACTATCACATGCTTAACATTGCTAAA
>JAOVYX010019980.1:0-17652 GCA_035668315.1 Drosera spatulata
TAGGAAGGGTTTATATAGGCATAGGAGCGTAACAGAATTGATCGGACGGACGAAAATCAACATATTGCATCTGGGAACTCGTCGCGCCCGCGACATGGCGTCGTCGTACCCACGACGGTGTAAAAACGTGGAATCCTGGGAAATGCAGAGTCCTGCCCACGACAGGGCATCGTGCCCACGACATTGTTCACTGTTTTCCTCAAACTAAAACTAAAAATAACAAACGACACCCAAATATTCTTAAAATTTATACATAGCATCTAAACACTTAAATCTAACTAATCGTGGCGAAAGTTTGCTGAAAAGACTCTCGAAGCACGTAAAACGATAATGAAACGTGAAATGCAGCTCTTCGAGTTCTTGGATTTCCATTCTCTTGATTCTTCTTTATTTTTCGCTTCAAATTCCATGCCAATCTATCATAAAACATCAACACACAGCAGTACCAATATTCCAAGATAAAACGACACTAAAAATTCAATTTAGACAATTCAAAGGGAATAAAAATAAACGTTTAGAATAACGAAATGATGTGTGATTTCATACACATCACTCAGTTCATGAGCCACCCAAGTGATGAGCATTGGTAGCATGTAAAACGAATACTACGTTACCTAAAAGGAACCATCGATCATGGATTGCTCATCTCTAAATCGTCAAATCTTACACTTCATACCTATTCGGATGTCGATTGGGCTGGATGTGTTGATGACCGTTGATCTGCTGGGGGGTTTCTCGTGTATCTCGGAAATAATTTAATCTCTTGGAGTGCCAAGAAACAACGTACTGTCTCTAGATCCTCTACTGAGTCCGAGTATCGTGCTATTGCTATAGCAACTGCTGAAATTATATGATTACGATCCTTGCTTAAAGAGCTTCATTTTCCATACTCACAGTCTCCTGTCTTGTGGTGTGATAATATCGGCGCCATATACCTCACGTCAAATCCAATTTTTCATGCTCGAACTAAGCACATTGAAATCGATTTTGATTTTGTTCATGAGCTTGTTGCACTAGGACAATTACATGTGCATTATATCTCTACCAAAGACTAACTAGCCGACATCTTAACTAAGGCCTTGTCTAGACAACAGTTTTCTGCAATCAAGTCAAAGCTTCGCGTGGTACCACGAGATGCTCCGACTTGAGGGGATATGATAAGTGATGACGAGTCTTGTGTCTTGGTGTAACTGCTTCAACCCATGAATCCACTAAGTGGTCGTTATTTTCAATTCTGATATTATGGTTGTAACTCCTATTATCATGGAGCATGATGTATCGCCTCTATGGTATATATGTAAGACTTGTCAAGGCTCCTGAGATCAATTAAGAGCCATTTTACTCACACTCACGGCTAAATGTAGCGTGAGAACAAACAAGGATCTTGTCGCGTCGGCTTGTCGATGCAGCAATCTAGATTTGCTTCGTGACTAGCTTCAAGGGAAGGACTTTCCCAGTCCTACCAAGGGAGGATGATCATGGTAAGAGTCGACAGCTCCATACGTAGTGTGGTCCATGGCCGATATTTCTATTGGGCAATTGGGACACAAATCATCATGGCCGGGTGTGATTTGTGGTTCTATGGCCGATGTGGGTTACATAAACCACATGGTACACGCTTTCTAACATGATCTATGTTTTATCACATAGATTTATGCTTATATAAGGGACTTGGGCAGAGGCAAGCAAAGCATCAGAGCAAATCAGAGGAAGGCAGTAAGGAGTTAGTAATTCTTTAGCTTTATTGCTCTTAAGCACTTAAAAGAGTGAGAATCAACCTGGGTTGGTCTAGTGGTGTTCGACTCAACCTTCTTCTTGAAGATCTTGGATTCGAATCATGTTGGCCGCGTCCGTTGACTTCGTTCACCCGATGCTAGCTAGTTCCCCTATTTCACTTGTTTCCATTTTTCCCCAACCTATCGTCGCCGGCCGTCCAACATCTTCCACCACCGTCGTTTACCACCCAACCCCGACCACCACCGGATCACAGCCACCATCCTATCGATCGTCCGGTTGCCCCCCGTCGGCCGATTGCCCCGTCGTTCGTCGACAACCGTCATCAACCAAACCCCATAAACCTATCACTCAAACTATAACACTTTAAAACCCTAGCTTTTAATTGTGTTAGTTTCAATTTTATTTTTGTTGATACAATTTAGAAGATTGGATTTTTGTGAATTGATGTTGGAGGTTAGAATGTTGATTCTTGGTTGATTTGGAGGAATCGAGGGTTTATCTCGATCCGGTGAAATAGGGTGATGTTGACGTCGTCGCTGGAGGTCGCTGCCGGTGTTTGTTGATGTGAATAATCCGAGTGTGCAACCTTGAGAGGAGGGCGTTTCTAGGTTTTGTTGTGATTGCTGATGGGTAAAAGCATAGTCATTGATGTGTTTCGCTTTAATTGTTTCGGATTTCATTTGTGAAAAATGGGTTTATGTATTGTGATTGTTATTGACTTGTCACTGTCTTAGGGTTTGTTGGGTTGATTTTGGTTATGTGAATTGCGAGATTAGGTGATTGACTATTTTTTTGACTCTACTTGATGAACTCATGGATCAGTTTCGCTTGAATTATCGTGATTGTTTGCCATCACTATTTTATTTCTACTATTAACACAACTCCTGGAGAATTAGCTAGTCTTTTTAGCTATTTTGATTCAACCCAAACTTCACTTGTTGGTCGAGGTCTTATTTCACGACTTTTGAGAGCTGCTAGCAGTTTGATTAAGAGCCATAATTTAAGGTTAATTAACAGTTTACTTTTGGCTAATGGCAACTTCACTGAATTAATACATGAAAAATAGCTCTTTCTTGCATATGCTATAAGAGTGTTTTGTGAGCTGCTCCTTCTATTGTTGGTTTTTGCTAATCTGGTTCAGGTTTGTCATTCATGGAATATTCATGGATTTTGTATTTCAACACAAGTATGATTGTGTTTGCATGTAATTCCTTTATATTCATCTGTGAATGTTTTGAGTTAGTTGGATGACTAACTGTAAGAATCAACCTGGACCTAATTGCTATGGATTTGAAAATCTTTATCAAGTTACCTATTTTATTGTTGTTGAATTGATCTTAATCTATGTCTTCTTATTTCACTCTTGATGTTTCTTGCTTAGTGAAACTTTATTGTGTTTCTTTTAACTTTGTTAGAAGACTATGGTTGGACGAAATAGCTCTTGTTAAGTTGAGGGGGGCGAGTTGATGTTAATTAAGGTACGTTTCAATTTTTCTTCTTTATACTTGGTTCATTATTATAAACTAACAGTCTAGCACAGTTTGTTTCATACATAGCTACTTGAGAAACTATTAGTTTGGTAAAAGTTGTTCTCAAGTTGTATTTAGAATTATTATATTGATTAGTGTTTGACATTCTTTCTCTTGTTTTCTTCTTAGGATGAATGTGATGAGTTGAACACACAAGCTCGTTCGAATCGGTTTGGTTTGATTAGCAAGTGAAACCGAATCTGGAGGACTTATGAAGTTATTTTTCGTATTCAGTTGAATGTCTTTTAGACAAACGTTTGATAAGCTTATAGTTGTGTTGTACTTTAATTTTCTACATTCTGACCTTTCTTTTAATTTACACTCAGGTCCGCCGTGGAAGTCGTAGAAGGATAACTGTTTGATTCCTCTTGATGAGATTACGCGGTAAAGGTTGTCGAAAGATGAACTGAAGTTGTAGTTGTTATTTGGCAATGGGCTCATTCTAGGCATTACAAAAACCCATCACTATATCTTGTAATTTGTACAGCTATTTTGCACTGTTGGATATTGCTTGTTTCGAGCATTACTAAAACTCATTCTGGATTAACCGTATTTTTGTAATGAATTTGGATTATTGATGTGTGCAGAACTTGTAATTTGCTTATTTCAAGCTTTTGATGTACTTATTGGCAGGTCAAAAGTTTTTTTTTTCCTTCCAAAATCAAGAAACATAGATTGCAAAATATTCAGTCCCTAAATAGATATTGCGACAGTAATTTGCAACAGTTCGATAGCTAATTTGCAACAGAAACCTATGTCCATCGTTAAGTATTTAGAAGCAAGGTCAGCGACCAACTTTGTATCTGTCGCTAATCTGCGACGGATCTGTCGCAAGGTCAACGACTAGATTATTAACGATAGTATGTATCAGTCGCAAGTCCGTCGCTAAATACTGTTTGCGACCGAATTTACGACAGAATTAACTGTTGTAAATTAATTAAATTTTTGTATTGATCCCTCGTGGTGGGCTCTTGGTATCAGGTATAACTCGTTTGTATCTCCTCATTTTAGTTAGTGGATTTCTTCGTCGTCATCGACCGTCCGTGGTTGTTTTTCGTAAGGGTTTTCACGTAAAATCTCTGTCTCTTTTATTTGTGTTATTTATATTCCGTTCATTGATGTTATATTTGTAACGTTCTATTCAACTCGCTTAAGGTAATAATAGTAATTTACTAGTGACGGTAAAATATACGGACCTTAATTGTAACACGTAGCTCTCTCAATGTTTGTGTGGGAATGGATGGTGATGCTCGATGATGAGATTTTGATCCTGCCATGGATGTTGATTATGATACTGGATGCTGCTCTTTTTGTAAAGATCGTGATTGTTTTCTAACTAGGCTTCAAAACAATCGAGATATCTAGTTTGTATCATGGACGAAATTAAATCTTCGCCGTTTATTGCTAAACTTAATCATACGACTAATATTAAAACATACAAAATTAATATTTATCTATTATAAATAACAAAATATCTCAACATTTTTTGTATCCTCCTTTAAGCATTGAGAAAAGAGTATTATAGAAGGAAATTGCCCAGCTCAACGAGGAGTAGAGTAGGACGGGTTGGGACATTGGAGAACTGAAGGGATGAGATGGTTTTGGTCATGGCCGAAATAGAAGGATAAAGACGTTGAGGGCGAAACAGAAGGGATTGGCTGTAACCGATAGAAAAGGAGGAGAAAGGGATGGGTAGAGCTTTGAGCTCGGATTCTCTATTGGGTCTCAGTTTAAGTTATGATCCGATCGGGCCTAAAATTGATATGAACCGCATATGATTTTGTTTTGGATTTATTTTTTGGGCTAGGTTTTGGATTGGCTGGGTCTGATTACTTCATTATTGATGTCACATTGAAAAATATTAGTCGGTCGATATTTGATGTCTACATCATTATTTTTTTCATAAGTTCCATATTAGACATGTAACCTTGATAACGGGTTCTGATTCCTTCTTCCAGCTTTTTCTGTTTGTCTTATCGGTTTTGGACCTTTTCTCAAATCTAGGATCAACATGGGCCTCAGCAAAACCAGAAAGTACTTCAGGTGATAACCACTTCAGAAGTTGGTCTGCTGGACGCTTTGCTTCCTTATTTGCAATACTTGTTAAATGCTTCATGTACTTTTTCTTAAATTCATTAATGACAGTTTACGCATTTTTTGGATCCAATTTGTATTTTGGCTACTTAGTATGGATATCGTTACATATGTTAAGGATGGAACTCAATGCTACAACAAATTGAAGTGAACATCATACAATCTTCAAGATGCTAATGCATTCGCTGATTCGATAAGTAATATGGGGAAATCAGTTGGAGAGAAATCAGACCAAATGGCATTCAAATGGTTGTTGGATCAAATCATAACATGCAACACCGCCTAAGTAGCTATTGGAAAATTATAGTCGAAACCATCATAAGTAACTAATTGAACAAATGTTTTTCATAAAAACAACTTGAAAGGGCACTTTGATTTATTTCTTATGGTCACAATACTTAACCTGAAATGTGTCCAAATCATATCTCGATCATGTGAGGGAAGACGCGACCAGCATGTATATGGACCATTACAATAGCTCCTAATCGTATCCCCTAGTGCTGTTGCAACCTGATGGTTAGTGAACCTAAACATCAAAGAATCTTCTTAAAAACATATTTCAGAATAAAAGACAACAGAGAAAAACACTGAACAATCAGGACTACCTAAACTAGCTACAGCTTCAAGGATTAAAACCAAAGATTCATAATTTGAGGCAAAATTTATAAGCAGTGCTCAGGTATGACCATAAGCCAAATCAAACCACATAACCATTCAGATCAGCTGTGACCATATGCCAAACCAAACCACATAACCATAAGCCAAAAAATATAGGGCACAATATTCAGATCAGCGGAACCATATCGATGACTACACACACATTCAATCTGAACCAAAACCCACATAATCATAACAAAACCCCTGTTTCATTGATAACTAGAGGCGAATTCAAGCGTAAACATAGTGCATGTCCAAATCTTAGCTGTTGAAGTTGTCATAGAAGTGTTCGGGATGTTGGAAATCTGATACGTGAGGAAAAAGAGATGAACGACAGAAGAAGGCGCAGGGAAAAAATCAAAGTGCCAGGGCGTAGGCTTGGGCCACGTACAGACACGGGCTACTTTGTCCTAGCATCAGACCAGGAAAAACGTCAAAAGCGCCTGAGCACAAGCATGGGCCACGCCCGGGTGCGGGTTGGTTGACTGGGAGACGTGAGATTGGTCTGGGATTTATTTCTTATCTCTTTATTTATGAGTCTATAAATGATCTTGTATCAGATTTATTGAGAACAAAGAGGGTTGTCATAGAATTGTGAACGACTTTCTAGGATTTGAGTGAAACAGAAGGTGAGATTGAGTGAGATAAGAGATACGATCTTTGTAATCGTGTAATTCTATCGGTGGATTGTTTCTTACGGGATTTTTTCTTCTGACGATAAAGTTTTCCCCCACATTAAATCTCGTGTATAGTTGTTTCAATTTTTTGCTGGTGTTGATCATTGCTTGATTGTGGTATTCGGATCCATCGGATTCTCGGATCTAAATTCGTAACATTAACTCACGCCTAAATTTTCGAATGTGTCAAATCCGCATCTTCATTCATGGTTCTTGGATCTAAATGGTCCTCCTTTACATTGTCCAATAGTATAGGCTTGTGGTGATATATAAGTTGAAGCTAGCCGCCAAACTCTTTGTAATTTGCAATAGCATTTACACGAACTGATTCAAGGTCTAAAGAGCAAAAATAAAAGGGAAGATTAGTTCCTCTTTTGAGGTGGTGCAGTGCAGATGAGTGGTGGCCCTCCAAGCCAAGGAATTTGGTGGGCTTATCAGGCTTGTCAGCTCATTGCAAAGAAGTAGAGAGAGACAGAGAGAGGCTAGAGTAATCAAGTAGAATGAGCTGAAGTAATTTGTAAGAGTGAATGGAAAGGTACTAACATCAGTTCCAGTGGTAAGCATGGGTTGCTCAGAGTCTAGACTTGTAGCGCACAGAACCTGAGCTATCTACGCTTCTCGCAGCAGTTCGCAGATATAGTAAGTAAGCATCAAAGTTCTTCTTAGCTCCACGCTCATCTGATTCATCACAGCCAACTTAGTCATCCTTGTTTTCTTGACAAGAATAAGAAACATAAGCAACAACGCTTTTCACCTAAAGTAGTTTATTGATAACACCACAAAAACTGTATTGTGTCATATATTCCCCTTGTTTAGCAATAACATCCTCATTTTTCATCAGCATAGAGCCGAATTCAGTTAGACATGGTTATACCAACGAAGTATCTTCTCCTTTCATTCCTTTCATTTTTCCCTGACTCATACCAGAGTGACCTTTCAAGGATGCATTTGGTATGTCTAGACTTACTATAGTGAGAAATTCGTGACCTTCAGAAATAAGCACTCGCCATGAAAAGCACCACTGCACCCTTATGTCAGTCTTGCCTTCACTCCTCGTAGACAAATGTCTTCTGAAGCCATTTTGATTTCAAACTGAAAGCACCGCTAAAATACTTGAAAAACTATATTCTATCCCTAAATACACAAATCCACCGCTGCTGCCTACTGTCGTCGCCAATCATGGACGATCTCCACCACTTATCACAGCCAGAAAAGTGCTAATGCGTCTGAAAAACGTATGCCACCCACTGTCATCATAAACACCAATACGTCTTATAATACGACCAGCACGCCCTGAAAACAGCAATCCCTGGTTCTCAGCTCGTATTGTCATTGTCACCGCATAGGAGAAAATAATAAAGAATGAACAATCATTGAAAAAAAAAACGATCATGTATGATAAAATCACGCCAACCATGAGTTGATAAAATTCAGGGAGGATAGAGGTGGAGAACATGCCACAAAAAATCGAGGTTACTTGACCGCTCAAACTTGTGTGGTTTTGTTATTTTATTCTCTTCAAATCTCATTAACTATTCCAAAAATAATGTTCCTAACATTCATGTATGCTTAACTTGAGGCAGCAAACCATACTGGCGAATCTACTTTCACTATTTTTCTTAAGGCAAAAACTTCTGCTGTTTTGTTATTTTATTCTCTTAAAATCTCATCTATTCCAAAAAGAATTTTCCTAACATTCATAGCAGTACAAAAATCCAGTCGATTTGCGATAGCCAATTCCGTCGCAAAATCCTATTAACGACGAACTTACGACTGGAATTGATTGTTGCAAATTAGTTAGTCATTAATTGGTTTAGCGACGGAAAGAAGATACCCTTCGCTAATTTGCGACTAAGGCTGTCGCTATTTTGCGACGGAAAAAGGATTGGTCGCAGATCTTGATTCCAGAATTCTAATGACATAAACCTTTTTCGGTCGTTATTTTGCGACGAGAGCTGTTGCTGATTTGCGACGGAAGTAAAAAAAGTCCCTTGCAAAACCTTAATCAGTGTATTAAAATAAATTATTCCATTTTATTACACTTAAAAGTTTAAAACAACCTATTCATCTCCCCCCCTTTATGTTGTACCTGTGGATCTTACTATCCTTATTCACACCACATAAATTACCTCTCAAATCATCCCCCTCATGGTCCTTCACACCTAGCAGATATTCCAGAGATGTAGCAAGACAAAACATTTCAAAAAATCATTTTCAAAATACATTCATTCCACCCCGTTACTTCCTTACGGTCAGAAAAACATCTGACATGGGTCGTTCCCAAAGCCACCAAGATCTTAAAGGCATATTGGATATGTATCTTTTCTTTTTGTTTTTTTTTCCAGCTCATCTTATTGAATACCATGTCCCCCCCTTTTATCCGTACATGCTAATTTTGATTATCGAGGTAAGGGACATGATATTTTTGAAGTTTTTTTTGCTTGTTTTGAATTTTGGCAATTTTTTCTTTTTACTCTCTTTTTCTTTCACTGATAAGTAGGTCTAGAACATTCTTTTTCTTTTTACTTCTCTTTTTCTTTCATTGATAAAAACGTTTTTTTTTCAAAAACTCACACCATGCCCTCATATAATCAAAAAATAAATGAATAGATGGCATAAAAGGAGAACATGGAGGTTATTTTTTTTTAAATGTCAATTTACGATTCAAGTCACCATTAAAGCGCTAGCTACGCAAGAAAGAGTCCTATCATAGGAAAGTAATAGAACGGTGTTAGAAAGGACTTATGACTTCCTTAGAAATGATATTCAAACTACATATACTAGTGTAAAAATCATCAAAGCATAAAATCATTATATTACATTGCTCAAGTCGTGGTTTTAAAAACAAAAACACAAAAATTCTTTCTTTTTTCTTGTTTTCAATTTGTATTTTTTTTTAAAAAAAAGTTTATGACAAATTACTCAAAATAAAAGAAAAGACCCTATTCGTCCATTCACTACCCAAGTCAAACTCAACATTGTCCTCAATGTTTAAGAAGAACAAGTGAAATGCAATAGGGACATAAAAATAAAATAGAAACTCATTTGATAGAGGTGAAATCTCGTCGATAGCTGCTAATTCCTTCAAAATACACTAATCTTGCTCCTTATGCTCAGTATGTTTGTGAAATACCCTATGAACTATATGTTTAATCCTGCACACATTCTCATAAAACACATCAAAGAATCGAGTAGAAAATAACATACAAAAAATTAAAACACCATTGCACACTTATTCTATCAATTTTCATAGCAAGGATTTAGTGTTTTGATGTTTTTAATCGAGAGGATATATGATTAGAATGAATAATGTGCGAAACAGGACGAATCAGGATGAAAAAGGATATAAATGAATAACAGCAGAGACGTAACAGCCGTTACAAGAGACGTAATGGTTGTTACAAACCGGGAAATAATAATTTAAACTCCTCAAATCTCCATAAGAATTCGTAATGCATAAAACTCGTTTGAGACACTAAAAATGTATCATTAGTGAACTGTTCAAAGAGTTTTTGAAGATATGACTCGCCCGATGAATTTATTAAAAATGAAACAAACTCTTAAGCTAAAAGTTAAACTAACGTATTGCACCCAAAGGAACCTAAAGACTCGGGTTGCCTCCCAAGAAACTCTTAGTTTAGAGCCTGTAGCCCGACTCTTTTAGGTTATTTGAAATGCTGCGGAAGTCGAGATAAAACCTTCTTCTTCTTACGTTTGATATTTCTCAAAAATCTTATTTTCTCGAAAAGATTAATCAAGCATGCCCAAATAAGATTTCTAAGATATTTGGATATATAAGAAAATAAAATAAATCATGACATATCAAAATCTTCCTTATGATCATGAAAAACATCTAAACCAAAAAGATTTTCAAAAAATAAAATATTTGAATGAGATTGATCAATTTCAAATTCATGAATAGGAACATCCAAAACAAACATTGATTAATGCTCAGGGATACTAGGCATTTCGAACTTAGAATCATGTTGTTAAATTTCATCATAAGAATACGTATATTTTTTCAATTCCATAAAATCATCAAGTGGAATATATTGACCATCAAAACAAGTTTCATCAATATTCATTTCAAGTTTGTATCATCAAATTCATCATAGTTAAGTTCAAAAAAAATTTCGTGCAATTCATCACATCCTACCTCTAAAATTTTTCTTTCAACTCATCTTGTGTCTCATTTCGTCCTAAACTCTCTACTTCCATTGTTTCTTCATCATTTTCATTTATCATTAGATTTTGCTTCATTTGTGATCTATCAAGTTCAGTTTCAATTTCATTGAAAGCTAGAGTTTTTAAATCGCTCATTTCAAGAGTAAGTTGATTGACTTGATTTTTCAATCTTTCGATGTTAGAGATGTTTTTTCTTTTTGAGAATAAATTGAACTTGAGGCAATTGAGTTAGTCAATTCATGTAATGAATTCAATGAATTTTTCAAAACTTCAATATTTATATCATCACTAGAAAGTTCACGTTGACTTTCTATTTGTGCATTATTACCATACTTCTCACTAAAAAATTTGTAAGGTAAATCAAAGTCTTCGTCCGAGTCATCCTCAAATTGAATTTGATTAGAACTCTTAATTTTAGATAATTCTTCACCATCTTTAAATATGGTTAAATTCTCATCCTCTTGTGATTGTTCAGATTCATTATATGACTTAAAGATTGAGTTTCTATTGAAAATGGTATGGATTTGAGTTTGTCAATTTGATTTTGCAATTCACGCTTATTATATTCCCTTTTTTCTTCAAACATTGTATTTTCTTCTTGAATAAGATGTTGGCTATGTGCAATTGTTTTAACCATTTCTTCTAAAGACATAGAATTTTAATCTTGCGAGTATGGTCTTGAGGGATGACTATACAGATGGTCAAGAGAATGACTTTGTGAAAAGTCAAAAGAATTATTTGACATTGAAGAATTAAAATCTTGATCACCCTCATAATGATTTTGAAGAGCTAACCATCCACCATTATAATAGTTATAATAAGCATTATATCCTTATTGTGTTGGTGATGGTTGTAAAAATATATTCATTTGATTGGAATATCCATGAGATGAAAAAGTTGGGCAATTGCTAGTTTGATGTTCCTTATTAAAATAATTTTCACATGACCTATTATTCATATTGTTGTTCATTTTTTCAATTATTTTGACGATTTCATCTAACGTTTGAGAATAAGAATTATCGCGATCATCTTCAAGCTTTTTCGTCCATTTTTCACGAATTGTCAAAAGTTGCTCTTCTCCATCAAATTTATAATGAAAACACGCAAACAGTATCCAAGTCCAAAAACATAAACTAAACTAAAAACATGAAATAAAGAACTCAAATACGACAAAATAATAGGTTTAACATAAAATACGTTTGTTTACACACACATCACTTTCCTGGAGCCATAGTCGTATGTGTCAATGTTGTGAATACTTGTGCACTTAAACAGCTGGTCCTGTAGCAAGGCTATGAGCCAAGTCGTCAATTGGATTCTTTAAGACCTGCATTCAAATAGAATGAAGATGCTGAGAATTCGAATTCTAAGAAGAGTACTAATCAATTCATTGTGATTCAAAAGTTATTCTACTTACAAAGTTTTGAAGCCATGAAAGCCACAAATCTCTAAATCTACTCCAAACTTCTTGGACGGATCTTAAACGTCGTGTTTTCAATATTTTTGACTCGAATAATCTATGATTGATAACACTTGAGCCATGAGATAAAGATCTTTTCCTTGAAAGTATGATAATTTACTAATTTATTTAGCAAATAGAATGATTTTCACACCTCTCAAAAAGAAAATTTTGCTCATAATTCCGTAGAACAAATCTATGAGCGGCTTTTTGATCTTTCTTAGTTGATGTATCTTTTCTCCCCTTCCTCGTGGCATATCCCCTATACTTGTGATACACATTGAGGTGTGTCAAAACACACACTATTTTATGTTCCTAAACCTGTGTTTTGTTTTATTTTTATGGTCTATATAATCGTGTTGGTTTGGTTTTACTTTTAGAGCATGGTACTGTCGAGACTTCTGTTTTTATTGTAGAATATTGATAGAAGAGTTGTGTTAACAATCATGATGATTGCAAGATATTTTGAAGCTTTGGAATGCGATGTACAACAATTTGGAAGTGTTCGAAGCGATTATGGGTGTAATGTTGATGATTACAGGTGTTTTGTGACCAAACACGGCCATGAGATGAGATGCATAGGCAGACACAGTCGTGTTCCATTCAGCAGTGCTCTTAACACATGGCCTATCCATGTCGTGTCAGGGTCTCACGTTCGTGCTTCCCTCATGGAAGAAATATCAGTTTTGCTCGAAACACGGCCCAATTCAGGCCGTGTCATACCTTGTACGGCTGTGTCAAGTTCTCCGCATTACATATCTTTGTTATTTTAAATGAGAGATTTATAGCAGATTGTTTGTTATCTTTCTCCCCTATTAATATCACGACTTCCACATCAAATAAAAGGAGAGGACTACTTTCATACGGCAGAGAGAATGACGTACTTTCAAACCCTAGAAGGAGATCTGAGACGAAGAGGATTGTTCTGCATCTATCAACAATGTCGGGATTGTGTCATGATCGTTGGGATCTTCGTCACAACTCTATTCTCGTTTGGGTTTTGGGTTTATTCTCAATGTTTTCAGACTTTCTATCTAGTTTTGTAATGGATCATGGATTGTTTGTTCGTATCGTTTTGTTTTATATCATGATCGTAGCATAAATCTATTGTGTAACGATTTATTAAAGATAATTCTCTAGGATTTTTGAGATTGAGCTTGTTCTAATATTTACTTAGGATCTAGATTAATTTGATTATGAATGAATTGGTCTTAATCTTAGCATTGATATGATATGATATAGTTTTGGCCATTCTTTACATTGAAATATCAATCATTGCAGTTTTCACTCTTTTTTGATAATGTATGGTAGCAAACTATAGGTTATTATATTCTCTTCTGTATAACCTAAAATATACATGTCATGATACGTTAACAATGAATTATACTCTTCTATTCAATGTTTATGGTATATTGAGTTAAGACATAATGCAACATCAATTAGTCTAGGTATATTCTCATCTTGTCTAGGTTGATTATTATTAGTTAATAGTTTATTCTCATATGCCTATCATATTTTAGATATAACATATAGTTAAGTTTCACCTAACTACAATATACAACCAAAAGGATCTCGAAATAGAAAATTTACATCAATGAAGAAATCCCAGGAATGAATCAAAATACATTGCCACATATCTCATTCCCAAAAGTTCATCTAATTTTTTATATTATCTTTGAAAATTGTTAGTTGTCATTATTTCATATTAAATTGCAAACCCTCTATTTTTATCACATTAAGTTACATTTAAAGTGATTGACACAAAATTAGCTTATTGTATTCGTTCCTTGTGGGATCGATTCGACTTGCCACTACTATATATTTATTGCAATTTTGTTACGTGTGGTGTAGTCAGGATTTAATTTGCATGCCATGCGATGGACGCGTCACACACTTGGCAGATTAGGATCATCAGGCTCATTTGAAGCACCATAGTTGTGAGGGGGATTTCGAACCTTTGTGTCCACCTTATTTTCACAATAATGTTGGCAAAAATTGCCCTACTCCTCCATAAGATATGGCTCACAAATGGAGCCCTTGACATGTGTCTTGCTATCAATTTTATCTTTAAGGTGAAACAGAAACCTGAAAAGATATATCATTCATAATTTGAATGCATAAGATATACCTCTCGAAAGGATACATCCACTTATAATGCATAGGTCCAGTAATTTCTGCTTCATGTGGTAGAAGCAAAGGCAAGTGCTCCATAGAATTGAATAAAGCTAGAGACAACAACCTTTCCAACTTGCATAGAATCTCAAGGATCTGCATCTCCAATCGCTCAGTGTCCTCGCAGCGTATACTATTACATCACAGATTTTTGAAAAATAAGCCAACTCTGTGAAGGCATTCCACACATGATGCTGTAACAATTCCTTAAAGGCAACTAGAAGCACTTTGCATGAAAACATGACAATCATGATTCTTCAGGCCCTTCAAACACCATTCCTTGTTACCAACGCAACGTCTCAAATTGAATGCATATCCATCAGAAAACTTCAGCATTCTGATCCATTCACACTGTATTCTTTGTGTCTCCTTCTTCAATACATAAGGAGCCTCGGACATAACTGTTTCCACGGTGCCTCGCCTATTTTTCAATATTCTTAACACCAACTTCGGATGCTTGCAATATAATTTGAGATCTTTTCTAGCCACCACTATCTCTTTGGTCTTTCCCTTCACGTCCATGATAGTGTCAAACAGATTGTCAAACATGTTCTTCACAACATGCATGACGTTAAGATTATACCTAATAAGCAAATTATGCCAATATGGCAATTGCCAAAAAATGCTCTTCTTGCTCCAATTATGAGTGACATGGAAGCTATTGGGATCGGAAGAGAACACATGAGCACGCATCTTATCACTATCATACATAGGGATGGAATCATACTAATCAGCCCTATTCTTCGAGAACCCGCTTCTATTGGCTCGAAACGGATGTGCATGAGGCAACAAATGACGGTGACAGTCAAACCATGTCTGCTTTCCACCATTCATCAAAGTAAAGGACTTGGTATGCTCCATACAATAAGGACATGCCAATCTTCCAGCGATGCTCCATCCAGAATGCTTTCCATACGCCAGAAAATCACTAATAGTCAATAACAAAGCTGCCCTTATCTGAAAGGTCTGCCTCATGGAAACATTGTAAGTGGCCTCGCCAAACTTCCATTGATGAGTTAGATCCTCGATCAAGAGCTACAAGTAAACATCCAGGTTCCCCTTTGGACTCTTCGACCCTGGAATGATCATAGAAAGCATTATGTATGGAGTCTTCAAGCACTGCCCGGTGGAAGATTATATTGAGTCAACCTCACAGGCCAACACGAGTACTCAGTCCCAGACTTTCCAAAAGGAGCAAACCCATCGGTGCATAGAAACGATCATTCCATGGTTATCCAGAGAACCAAGAAAATTCTTTGTCCAAATGTTTCCAAGCTTCACTGTCCAAGGGATGCGACATCACGTCGTCAAAGGTGCGATTACTGGTTTGTCATGACATCGGCTCAGTTATGCTCTTGGTTATACAAATACTACAACCATGGGATGATTGGGAAATTTCTTAACACCTTATGAGCTACGCGCTTCTTGCCTTGAAGATTGTCCTTGTACCTTTAGGCCCCATAGTTGGAACACATCTCTAACTTATCTGTATCCTTCTAGAACAACATGCAACTAGTGGGGCATACATCTATCTTCTAAATGGGAAGACGGATGCCTCTCATTAACCGGTTAGTTGGGTACAACATGTCTGCCTTGTCTTCTAGACAAATGTCTTTCAACAACACCACAATGGTATGAGTCGCCCTATGTGGTATGTTGTACTCACCCTTGATGTTCAACAACTTGGAAGCACCCTCCAACTGGGACACTCTGCAACCAGTATACAAAGACTCCCTAGCAGTATTCAACATATCGAAGAAAGGCTTAGAACTAGGCGACAAACTATCATCAAAAGCATCCATCGTCTCATGATCCACACCCCCGGAATAGCCAGACCCAAACCCATAAATAACCATATCCTCATCCAAATTTGAGCGCATTGTTCTTGAGACTTCCCCTTACTCAACCTCATCATGTTGCGTTCATACCCAATAGTTGGACCCTCTCATACAAGTGCACTATGGCTTCATCCGTCGTTTGATATATCCTATTATGGCACTTGACAGAAGGGCACCTCAAGTGTCCGGGATAATTGGAAATCTGGTTCTCATGGGCGAAGTTCACAAATTTTTTGACATTTCTAGCAAACCTATGCCGCAAGTTAGCGACTACTCATCCCAATAAAGGGAACAAGGACAATAGAATATTCAAGATAGAAAAAGAGTGTGACAGTCCTCATACAAAGTTATATCTCACTAAAACGACCCACTCACACCTCAAGTTGCTAGACCATGAGACAATAAACTTATAACAAGAAGCTACACAGCTAAACTGTGTTTGATTACAGTCGAGTGTTAGTAACAGTGAAGTGAAAATCAAGAGTAAGAAGAGGTATCTCCTTATGGGTTGAAACTAGATCGATCATTTATCGTACAACTACACGGTCAAATATGATTTCAAATTTAGATACTCCTATGATGTATCGTTCATGAGCCAAATGTGGTTCTATATCATTTATCGTTCACAACAAGTCCAACCATGAGCCAAATGTGGTGCTATATCTATACTTTGGCACCAAAATGGAAAAACAACGCTCCAATCATAAGCCAAAACCAATGCCAAAACAGAAGTGAGCCAAATTTGGCTCCAAATTTTGAACCAAATTTGTGTGTAGCCATCCTTGACACGTTACTTTTTCATTTTCATTTAAGAATCACTTAGAACCAAGCATTGGAACAAGAGTTCTATAATTTTGGAACCATTTGGTTCTAAAATGGAATGATTTTGTTCTAAAATAGAACCAAATATTGAAGGAAGTGTTCTATAATTTGGGTCGAAAATACTTTTTGATGTCAAATTATAGCAATGGCTACACTCATTTTAACTCTATGGTTGGAGTTACTCTGAGGAGTGATCTACGCAGAAACCTCCATATGATCCCTCCATTTCCGTGCTCTTCCCTGCATATACCAACTCACAAACAAACCCTAAGTTTTTTATGGTTTTTTTAGTGTATTAAATAAAACTAATTGCGACGCATTACTAAATGTGACTGTTCCATATAAATTACGATGTTTTCCAAGTTAATAAACTTTTGGCGAACTTGTTGATACATCCATAAATCAATGTTTCAATAATTCACTCCTTAAAATATTTCAACATAAACTTTACTCCCTCAATCAAACTATCCCTACATTTCACT